>NDGM011256713.1:0-11878 GCA_002564305.1 Octomys mimax
TCCCTCTCTCTCTCTCTTTGTTTCTCAACAGGGCCTCACTAAGTTCAGGCTGGCCTTGAACTTCCTATGCAGCCCAGGCTGGCTTTGAACTCACAACAATCCTCCTGCCTGAGCTTCCCGAGTGCTGAGATCACAGGTGTGTGCCACCATTCATAGTTATGAAATCTTAAAAAAAAAAAAGTGCTGAACATTAAAAGACTTTTTTCATAAACTTTTTGATAGCAACATCAGACTGAATCTAAATGGATATGGTCAAAAAATGTTTCCTGAGCCAGCATGAGACTCTCTTCATAGTTTATTCCAAATACTATGAATAATACATTATGCTGATCCTCATATGGTATATGTATCATGCTATATTTTTTAAAAAGTGTATTTTTGAAATATATTTGGCTTTAAGAGTTTTAGATGAGGGATTACAGACCTGTATTACTGTTTCTCTTGGTTATCAGTTCAAGTTGTCTTTATATTACTGTCACTAACAGAAAGAACCTTCTGAAAGCTATATTATCCTCTTCAACAATTCCCAGCAAAGTTGATTAGTTGCCAGCTCTTGGCTTTTTGTTGTTTTATGGGGGGTTTTGGTAAAAGACCAGTACTATGCAAACAATGTGTTTGATCTCAGAATTTTAGAATTTTGATATAGAAAGCAAATTTGGGCAAATTTGATAATTTGTACAATGAGAAAAACTGAACTCATAAGAAAGTTCTTTTGTTCTTGGCATTATAGCAGGAGCTATACACTATTAAGAAACATCATCTTTGTTCCCTTTGGCTATATTTTCATGTTCTGGAAAACTTAAAATATTTTATTTTCTAGCATCTTAGCCACTTTGTAAAATTATGATGTTAGATACTGACAATTTAGTATAAAATGTTTTCTACAGAACAGTAACTTTCTACTAATCATGAATGAAAGCCTACTGTAATATTGCTGGGAGGTGCATGACACATGAAATGAAATGTATATATCTAACCTGCATTGCTAGGTAGGTTATGGTCAAAGAACGTAACCTGCTAGGCTCCAGAAAGAAAAGCAGTAAGTGAAAAGGTAATATGGATAAATGTAATTTATAACCTTTATATGAAACTAACAGAAAGAACCTTCTGAAAGGTTCTTTCTTTCTCCCCTCCCCCCACATATATACCATTCCTCTTTGTGGTGTCACAAGCTACTACTTTTTGTTGTAAATAGAACCAGCTGTTCAAGGCTGCTTTAGTGAAGACAGGTTGGGCTGAAGACTAACATGTTCTGCCTGCCCTCAGTACAACAAAGCTGGGAGATTAAAATTGGTTGGGAACAGGCTGAAACAAGAGTTCTTGGGAAGAGACTTGAGATTCTAAAGCAGATTACACCCCACTTCCTTCTGGTCACAGAGGATTGGAGGGAAAATCACGAAAGAAGAAACTATCTAAAGAGCTCATCTACTTTCTTTTTTAAATGTAGGTAGTTCCAGAAGAACCATTTTTTAAATGGTTTGTTGATCAGGATTATGAACTGAGAGACTGTGTTCCTCATTCTGTATGGGGCTGCATGTCTGGGTGAATGAATACATGATCTCCAATTTGGTACATGAAGTAAAAATTAGACATAGGGGTCTGAGAGATGGTTCAGTGGAATAAGCACTTCCCTGGCAAGCGCAAGCACCTGAGTTCAATCCCCAGTTCCACAAACAAAACAAAACAAACAAACAAACAAAAAATCCCTAGAAATTAGACATAAAGGAATACCCAAACTTTTGGGATAAACCATGTCAATAATACACAGTGTGTATCCTGGAAGAGGCACTAGGTCAACTCCCCTATTAAATGTAAACTGGAACACTGCAGGTGAATCTGCTCATGTGTGTGCTGGGAATGAATGTAAAGCATGTTGGGCTGGCTTTCTGGTGTCCAGGACACTCTCCCAACAAGACTAGGATTGTACTAGGATTGAGCTCAGGACCTTTGCCCTGAGCTACACTATATACCAGCCCTTTCTTCTTTGAGACAGAGTCTTACTAAATTGCCAGGCTGGGCTCAAACTTGCAATCTTTTTGCCTTAGTCTCCCAGAGTACTGGGATTACAGACATGTGCCACCACATGTGACAAGCAAGTTTCTTAAGAAAAAGGAGGGGGAGGAAAGAGGGAAGGAAAGAAGGGATGGAGAGAGGGAGAAAGGTAGGAAACTAAAATAAAACAAAAAGTAGGAGCACAGGAAACTATCTGACTGGCAGGCCTAACATCTGTTAATATGCTCACTGATGCTAAGAAAATTAGAATAATTCAGCAGAAAGAGAAGAAAGGAAAGCGAATAAACAAAAGCAAGTATAGCCAAGTATGTGGAAATACTTTGATTATTGTTAAACAAGGGAAGGATAAAGCAGATATCAATAGGGAAGAAAACAGTTTTTTTCATTTTATGTATTTGTTCAGGGTTTCACTACGCAGCTCAGGCTAATAGATCCTCCTGTTTTCAACCTCCCTAGTGCTGGGATTACAGGTGTGAGCCACCATGACTGGACTTGGTCACTGGCTCACCATGCCCCAGGGGTGGGGCTGGAACACAGGCCTGGGGATTGAACCCTGGTCCCTGTGCTTGCCAAAGAAGGCGCTTAGTACACTGAGCTATCTTGCTGGCCCTAGTGAAGAAAATAGTTTAATAGGGCATTATCTTTTTATTTTTATTTTTAATGTTTTGGGTGGTACCAGGGATCAAATTCAGGACCTTGCACTTGACAGGCAACCACTTATTCTACTGAGCTATCTCCCCGGCATTATCAAGACAGAAAGACCAACTGGGTATTTCCCAGTGCTCTGGCTGTAAAAGCAGAACAGAACAGAACAGAACAGAACAGAACAGAACAGATCCCAAGTCCAGAAATATCCACCACCTATTCCAGTTTGGAAGAATTCAGGAAACCGAATGATAAGGAAGAAGCCAGTGAATCTGCTACTCAAACACAAGAGGCATCAATAAGAAAGACTGAATGTGATGAAGCCTCCTGCAGCAGTCAGGATCTCCTGGCTCCTTACAGTGCTCTAGGCTAGCAAAGTGATTGAAGCTAATACTTATTTGGGTCAAAATCAATGATAAGTGGGATGAAAAGGGTAAAAGGAGTGAATAAGTGGGTGTGTTGACATGAAAACCCAACACTATTTTGGTATGTCACAAGAGGCTCAGAATAAGAGAATAATATTCTTTCTCAGCTCAAATGCCGATGCCTACAAGGGTGAGGCAGTGTGATTTGCCAATGCCACTTCTACTCTGGAAACTGCCAAAATAGAATGGCAACCTATAAACTTGAATACCACTCTCCAAGAAATACCTTTTATTATTATTGTTATTATTATTATTATTCCTGACCAGGAAGATTCCATTTAATCATTTCTTCCTCTGTAAAATTCATTCTAATTGCTTGAATACTTTTGAAATATATTTTATACATTTACATACATATTTAATATACATTTCTCATCTCAAAATAGGAGTTATTTTTGCAACAGACATTTTATATCAGTGATTAAATTTCTGTACAGATCTAAGTGGAAACTATCATACTATAGCATTCCTAAGACAAATTATGAGAGAAACATGTACATTCTCATGCCAAAAATCAATCCTGTTAATGGGGCAGTCTAGATAATTTTATTTAGCATATCTAATTCCTATCTACTTATTTATTGATGGAATGGCAACATCAGGAGTTTTTATTTTATAATTTAAAAATAATCACCTAGGGTCAGGGGTATAGTTCAGTGCCACAGTACATGCTTAGCATGTATGTGGCCCTGGGTTCAATCCTCAGCAGCAAACAAAGCAAAAGCAAAACAACAGCACTGACAACAACATGAATTACAAAAACCTCTGCAAAACAAACAAACAAAAAGAGAAAGAAAAAGCCTTAAAGAAATAAAGTGTATAAAGCAAAACAAAACAAGGACTGGAAGGAAATATACTAAATACCAAAATATTGACAGTGACATATACAATGTATATAAAGTAGGAAGGATTATAGGTAATTTAAACAGTGCTTTACAAAATCTTAAGTACCACTGCATTAGTTCTAAACAAACATAAGCACAAAGAGATTGCTGCTAAATCACTGTTGCTAGTTTCTTTAAACAACTCATTCATTTCAGTTGGGTGTGGTGGCCCATGCCTGTAATTTCAGCTACTGGGGAAGGTGAGACAGGAACATCCCAAGTTCTAGGCCACCCTAGGCAACATAGCAAGATCTCTTGAAATAAAAAAGAACTAGGGATACAGCTCATTGCTGGAGGGGTTGTCTTGTATGGGTTTAATTCCTAGTACTACAAAGTTAAACTAAACCAAACCACAAAACAAAAACAAACAAGCAAAAAAAGAAAACACACACACACACACACACACACACACACAAAACTACAAAGCAATACTTCTTAGTTTAATTCTTGAACCAATCCTCTGTAACCACTGTACACAGTTCTCTAAACAGGGGTCACAGCTCATATGGAGAGGTGAATGCTGGTTTCCCATGTCAAAGCTATTTATTTACATTCAGCAGTTTAAATGTGTCTTTGGAACCATGGGCTGAAGATAGTGGCAAGAAAGTAAACTTGAAATAGTTTACTGTAGACCATAAAGTAGTCTACAATAAAGTGGTTCATAATTTCTGTAAAGGCTACATTAATAAATTAGAATTTTAGGTTATGGTACTAAGCTCTAATTCTGTGGTATCTTTGAAGTTAGTTTTCTGATATGAAAAACTTCTGTACATGGGATTTTTATTTCATTAAAAATTTCATTTTAACTAAATATCTAATTCAAATAGTAAGATACCTATTTTCTGTCTTTCTTTTTTTTTTTCGGAACCAGGGATTGAACTCAGACCCTTGCACTTGCCAGGGAAGCGCTTATTCTACTGAGCTATCTCCCCGGCTCCAAGATACCTATTTTGTTTCTGCAGCATCTGCTATTAATCTATTTTAGATTTATATTGGCAGCTTTCTCTACATTTCCCTCTTCCTTCCAAATGCTATGTGGAGAATATATATATATTATAATAAGCACTGGTTAACTTAAAAATATTTTGGCCCTAGTCTGATGGCCTTTATATACTCAAAACATTTTTATATATACAAACATATCCTGTGTTTCAATCAACAAATTCTTGATAATCTCTGCTAATAAAACACTAACAAATGTTAGCAGAGTTTATTTTATCCTCTTTTGAGCCTTGGTCTTTACTTACTCCTACAGCAAACTATAGTAGCTGAAAGTAATCCTTTTAAAAACTTTCTCCTCAAACAACAGCTTTTTTGCAACAAGATTTTTACTTGTCTATACAGATCTCACATGGATCAACTAAACTTTTTTCATCTAGAGTGGGATACAGGGATTTACCTTTTATTCAACAACATGAACAGAGGAAACACAAGATTGTGGTCTGCAGGGCGTAAAATTAAAATGTTCATATTGATATAAAAGATAAGATGCAAGTAATGATACAATGTTGTAATTCTTCCATGAAATCCTTTGAATAAAAGCCAGTGTCATGTGAACTGCAGTTTGTTCATGAATAGAAAACATTTTCTATTCACAAACATACCTGTATCCAAAGGGATGAAATAAATACTAAAGTTGCGAAAAGTTTCCTTTCAGAATCTAATATTACAATCGAGCAGGTTTGGAAAGGGGGTAGTAAGTTGCACCTGGATCCTACTGTATTTTCTTTCTGTTCCCATCATACAAATTGGTGTTGAGCCCTGTCTTGTTTTTTGCCTAGGTTTGGCCTGTTAATGGTTTGCTAGAAGTCTTGGGGTTGTGTTCATGTTAGAAGCCTTTTGTGGTTGTAATTTCTTTCTACATACTTGGATTCACTGCTGGTCTCAACTAGCTTTGTGGAATGTGGGTCAATTAGGTGACCCATTTGCTCCAGAAGCCCCCTGTCCACAGAATGGAGGGCATAGAAAACATCAAAGCAGAGAGGTGTCCCTGAATACTGGACCACTGAACCCTGGAATGGAGGGGAAAAAAAAAATACTCTTATTATGTATTATGGGAATTCTGGAAGATGAAGGTGTTAAAAACCTGTCACACACACACACACACACACACACACACACACACACACACAGAGCCAAAACGAGAATCTCAAAGAACCCCAATTAGGTTTAACTCCAACAGGCCTCATTCTTGTGCTTTCAGACCCAGCCCCTCTGAAAACTACACAGAATGGGTCTTGCTCCTCACTACAGGGAGAGATGCCAATGAGCATCACATCCCCTATAGCCTGAGCTTCCCCCCTGCTTAAACTTCTCAACTGGTTTACAATTTAACCCTCTTTTTCTGCAGGACTGTCCCAACTACTTCCTGTGGCATGTCCACAGGGACCCTGAGTGATGGTTATTCTAAGAATTTTTATTCTAAGAGTAGCTTAACCCAAAACAATAATCCCCCTTTCAAGATGGCTCCTGCGCATGTCACTCTAAAATATGGTGAGTTCTACAATGATTTTCTCCAAAAAATAATCTGTCATACATGAATTAGCTTGAGATCAAATCCTCACGCTGGATTTATGGCTTGCAATCATTACAGATTTCCCCTTTTGCCAGGACTGCCAGTTCACTGCACCCCTAAGGCTCCTTTTGAAGTCAGGGTCTCCTCATCCGAAGGGCCCGAGTTATGACTGTAGACTACTCTACATTCCTGAGTTGCCTTTCTGTTTCTCTGTGATTTTTAGCTTTCCCGATTCCTGGAGTTCTTCCTCTTTTCCCTCCACCCCACCTTGGAATACAATATCTCCTTTCTGACTCTAAATCTGACTTGTAGGGCCAGGGAGATGGCTCAGTAGAATAAGCACTTCCTTGGCAAGTGCAAGGGCCTGAGTTCAATCCCCAGTTCCACACACACACACACACACACACACACACACACACACACACACAAAGACTTATAGAGGCATCTGGATACTTCTGTTTTGACATTTTCACCTGGAACTTTACATTTGTAGAACTGTCTCTTTGTCTTGCACTTTCGATGTTCTGTTATACACCTTGGTGAAGATCTGTTTTAGTTAAACCTAACTGGGGCTCTTTTTTAATTGACCTTCTCGCTTTGGCTTTTTTTTTTTTTTTTCCGAACAGGTTTTTAACACCTTCATCTTCTAGAATTCTCATACGAATGCTTGTTTGCTTAATGGTCTCCTGTCAGTCTCAGTTTCTCCTCCTGTGCCTCCTTCTCCCTTCTTGCATTTATCCTCCTTCTTTTCCTTCTTTTTGTTTGAATGAGTTACTTCAGGTACCAATCTGAGTCTAGCCTGAGTTATTTAGAAATTTTATGAGACTATATTTTAAAATAAAAATAAAAAAGAGCAGGGGATGTAGATCATGGCAAGGGGTCTGGGTTCACATAAAATACTGCCAAAACAAAAGACAAATCAAAATGAAACAAACAAAATAAAACACCTATTCTCAAATTTAGAAATCTTTTCGTTTGTTATCTGTAGTAGGATCTAATTTATAATTTCTTTGAAAATTTCAGTTCTGAGATTTCTGATCTTTATCTCACTGATGGATTATTCATATCTGTATGTTTTTCTCTTTTTGTGTTTTTTAATCTGTATTTTCTTGAATGTCACTGAATTTCTTTAGAAAAATTGTTTTGAATTCTTTTTCAGGCATCTCATACACTTCCTTCAAATAAAATTCTATGTTTTTGGAAAGTTATTTTCTTTTGGATATGTCATGTTTCTTGTGCCTTTACATTGATATCTCTGCATCATGTATAATATGTATTTCTTCTACTTTTATGAAGTAGGCTTGGTAGGAAAGGATTTTTTTCATATACAGAGGAAATAGGATCCCAGTTAGATAAGTGCTTTGGTTTTGGTTAAAGGCTCAAAAGGGTAGTCTTTGCATGATTTATGTGATGTTAGCAGTCTATAAATGTCTCAAGACTCTATAAACTTAGCAGTTCATGAAAGTGGCTATATGACTTTTCAGTGGATGTATGCTTCTAAAATTGTGTTCCTGCAGGCTGCACAGAGTACAGCCTTGATGGCATTGGACCATATGGTAGCAGCTGCAACAGTCTCAGTAGTATAGGATATGAAGAAGTCTGCCTGGCCCCTTCAGAAAGGCACAGGTGGTGACAAGGCTTCTGATGCTCACAGCCACAGTTCTTGAGTCACAGGTCAGGATGGGAACCTTTCCAAGTCATTGGCAGAAAATCACAGGTAGTATTGGGGACAGTGGAACTGATAACTGTTGATTCAAGGTTCTGGTACATAAAGAAGAAAAGTACAGTTGGTACTGGGGCTTTCATGGAACTTTGGGATCATGAAGATACTTTCCACAGATTCCAAGTGGCACCAAGACTTTTGGCTTTAGCAACTGTAATATGAAGTCTGTAAGCTACACAAGACTGTTCATTAGGTCATTAAGAGCATGTGCAGTAGTGTCTGGGCTTGGTGTAGGACATGGGGGCAAAAATGGTGCTGAGGGTAGTGCCTCTGGTATGTGAGGCCCTACAGCTGCACAGCATGGCTGGTAATGTCCCTAGGTCATGTGGGGAAAACTCCAGCAACGACGAGGCTTATAGTATTGCAGTTATTGTTCTGGAGTTTAAGAACATGAAGAGGCCCTTTCCTTAAGAACATGAAGAAGAATAAGTTTGAGTGATACTGGGGTTTTCTTCATCAATAGCTGCAGCCCTGCAGTGACAGCTGAGAAGGAGATTGTCCTTAAACCTGCCTGGAGAGGACAAGTGTTGGTGACCACTGGGGCCACTAGCACTCACATTCCTAAAGTTAAGGGGCTTTGTTGGGGGCTTTTCTGGCTCCTGATAAATAAAGTTGATGAATCCAATTTCTTACAATAGTGGCTTCAGTCTCGAAGTTGTGGGCTGGGGAGAGGACCTTCCCTAATTCTTGTGGGGTGAGCAAGGGTGGTACTTGGTAAAAGTTGAAAGATTTATATCATCTGTACAGAAACCAGAGCATACGGAGTAGTATTTGAGCTTGTAGCTATGGTAGCTGGCCCTCAAGTTTCAGAATGAGGGCAGCTGGTCTTTACTCAGTGAAGTGTAAACCAGTCCAAAGGCTCTGAAAGGTTCAAGGATTTGGCTGCTGGTCTTAAAGTCAAGGTGGAATCTTGTCAAGGCTGCTGTGGTAGTTTAGGTTTTGGAGGTTAGGGAAGGTCCAAAGTAAGTAACTTCTCTGGAGCAATAGAGTGACTTTTATATTTATTTATTTAATCATGGCAAAACTGGGGATTAAACCCAGGACCCTTGTGCTTGCCAGGCAAGCACTAATTCTACTGAGCTATCTCCCTGGCCCCTAGAGTCACTTTTAAAACAGTCAGTTCCTTGAACTAAATTTAAAGTTTGTAAGCACTAAGTGAATTTCTCCTGCAGTTTGAGCGCTGCTGGTATGCTGTTATGACCAACATTTTTCCACTTATGTTTTGCTAGCAGTTTTGAGATTCCTGCTCCATCTGGGGAGCCAATAATGAAGTTCTGAACTGCTTTGTTCTTTTCTATAAGTTTCCTTTTTGTCTGTGCTGACTAGGGTTCCCATCACTTCTTTGCTAATTTTTAGAGTTCTCTGTCATTCTTTGAAAATTCTCTTTTGCTGCTCTGACTTCTCTGTGGCTCCATTCAGCCATATTCAACATAAGCTTTTCATATAAAAGACCGTTATTATTAATAAGTCTTAGCAATTAACCTACAAGTATAACAATTTAGAACCATGAGTGGGGTTGTTCAGGATTTTTCACTGCAGGCTTTTCAATACAGTCGGATGATCCCTTGGGGATAGGATGGATGACAATGCCTAAAAGAACTTGCCAATGGCAAGGTAGAAATAACAAAGGGAAAATGTTGGCCTGCTGGAATCAGTGAGAAGATGTGAAGCTCTAAAGCAGAAGCTTCTAAATGTGTGTCTCTGGACCAAGTACTTCAGAGTTAATTTGGAAACTCAAAAATATACATCATTCCTGAGATCCTGATTCAATTAATCAAAGGCCAGGGCTAGAAACAGGTACAAAAGGGAAATTAAATGGAAATTGGAGGGAATTAAACACTTTTAGAATTTTAAAAAAGAACTAATTATAAGGACATAATCCATCATTAATAATTTGCAGTGAACCACAAGTGAATCTAAAAATAGATGTCTTAGGAACACAACCTGAAATCTTAACTATCAACTAGCTAAGAATTTTACTCCCCATCCTACTCTACTTAGAAGAAAAATAACACAGGGTACATCTCAAGACATCAGAAATGTTTGTTAACAGTTTCTCACCACTGTGTGAACTTGTGAGGTTCTATAATTATGGTCACTATTTATGGACCACTTAGCCATATTCCAAGATAGTACTAAGTAATTTACACACACTATATTGCTTAATCATCATGACATGCCTATGAGAGAGAGGTTATTATTTCTATTTTATAAAGTAAATGAAATAGTTTGTTCAAAGTCACATAGATAGCATTCAAACCTAAGTCTATAAACCTACGTGCTATAATTATTATACCTGGGCGTTTAACTGTTATAACTGCTTCTCAGAGCTCTTCTTTCTCATAGTAGTGAGGATTATATTAGGCAAAAATGCAAAAAGTAATTTTTATAAAGGCATTATAATGCCTAGAAAAGTGAGAGCACCTTAAAAAAGTTTCTTAAAATTGAAGTAAAAGCAATTTGATGACCTTTGAGGCTAAAATCTATGAAATGATTATAGAGATTGGCAACTCTGAACAGATACTACAAATCATAAAATTTTCTAAATTCAGTAGACACATCTAGGAAAGATAATCCTCACCCATTACTGGACTGACAAAGAATAGCATATTATGTCATATAGGGCAAAGATGATGTTAGGCTTTTGCATCTACTTAGAACAACTGAGCATAAAATTCTGCAATGTGTTTGTCCCCTACAAATGTATTCTTGTTTGTACAAATTATGTTAGTGGTATACCACTGCTGTCAAACATTTGGAAAATATGTAAAGATATGACAAATAGCCAAATTACAATATCAGCACAACACCATGACCTAGATAAAAGCAATTATTTTTTCATCAAACATGTAAGAATTTGTTGTCATTCAGGTGGTCTTGGTGGTAATGTAGCTGATGGCAGGGAATTCAAAGTTATCAACTTGGCTAGATGACAACTCTTCAAAGGTGCAGTTTTCACCCATCTAGTTAAATGTGAAAGACAGGCATATTTATAACTTCACATTTTATTTTACATATTGAATGAATTCTGTGTTAAGTTACTTTTCTTGTTGCTGAAACAAAATACCTGACATCCAAAGTGAAAGGTGGAAAGGTTTATTGTGATAGTTCTTGGCCTGGTAGCTTACATTTTAAAGAAAATCATGAAAGATCTGAGAAGAAAGTGTGTACTATTTTGAGACTAAATTAATAGTTGTGAAATTTTTATGTCACTTATATGTACATATCAATACATTCCATACACACCTAACACAACAGTTGGTATACAACAGATGTTCTGTGAATAACAGCCGATATAATTATAAATGGTAATGATTCATGTACTGTATTACATAGGGGAAGTGGGGCCTGATTTATGTCTGTCACAGACCCCTACTAGAGGTTTGAAATTTTTATTCCTCTCCACAATTTCCTCAGCTGGACATGTGAGAGAATCTCATTAAGCACTTAATAACATTTATACAAATGTATAGGTGAAAAGTTGAACTTAAAGATTTTATTATAGTTAGGATTCTGGGCACAAATTCAAGAAAGCATTGTAATTTTGCTGTTACATGCAACTGAATCCTAATACCTTCTCTGTGTAACTCAGTTCTTCTTTTACAGTTAAAAAATCAAATGCTTATGCTTAAATGTAAGGTGGTCTGATTTTTTTTTTTTTTTTTTTTTTTTT
>NDGM011256714.1:9934-23997 GCA_002564305.1 Octomys mimax
GAGAGAGAGAGAGAGAGAGAGAGAGAGAGAGAGAGAGAGAGAGAGAATCTTGAAGGCAGAAGTAGGTCAAGAACTTCTCAGGGATGCAAATGGCCTTTAAAGCCAGGAATGAAAAGGTCATCTCCCCAGAGTCTCAGGAGAACCTCAGCCATCCAAACAACTAGAATTCACCCCATGAAACCAATTTGAACTTCTGTGCTCTAAAACCATAAAACAATAAATTTATGCTACTTCAAGCTACCAAGTTTGTTTTAATTTGCTAAAGCAAGAATAGTAAACAAATGCACTATTTTAAATGAAGCTTTAAATAGAACTGAAAAAAGCTTTACTAATTTCCTTGAATCTAAAACTCTCCATTTTGCCATTTACCTCTTTATTCTAGCTGCCTTTTCAAAACACCACTGCTACCCTCCTATTTCAGCAATTGAACGATTGTATGTCACCTACTGAATAATGTACCAGACTTTAGTCTGACATTCATTTTACCCATGAACATCTTATCACTTATATTTTCTCTCTCATTGTGTAGGCAGCATTCACCACGTTTCAATCCTATGAATCCACTTGCTTTCAGTGCTATTATGAAAGATGAAAACTCATTAGACTTTGCAACCCTACGACCTTTGAGCACGACATTCCTCAGCCCAAGATTTCCCCTTCACCTCTGGTGTAACATCTGTATTCACTTTACTAATCCTTAAGATCTATTGTGTTGCTGTGTTCTCAAAGAAATTTCCTGCAGCCATAAATGACATTTTCTTTTTCAAAACTCTTTTAATTTATTGTCACTATACCACAATGTTACCTACTTCATTCTGCTGTCATTGTCCACAACACTTTCACCTTCCCTGGGTCAGAGGAATACTGCAAAGGACCCTAACTGAATTGTGCATTTTCCCATGCACTGCCTTGAGGTAAGAGTTCAATAAGCATAATCTAATTGAATTGAAAGTGATCTTTGCAGCCAGGGACATACAGTTGTCAAGTCTAATATGGAGATCAATACCTAAAGTGTGAATTAAGAATTTCTACTCTAAGTCACAGTAAGCAACAGGCAATGGCAAATGCCATGTGCTTAAGAGTGGCCATTCACCTTTCCTCTCCACTAACTCATGACAGGCCTGACTTGTAAATAAAGATTGTTTACTCTGATTTTATTTCCACTCTTCTATCTTGGCCTTCCACTCTGTTTCCTTTAATAAAGCTGAGTTTTGCTTCAGAACTGGTTGATTCTTTGCACCAGGGTAGAAATACTGGAGAGAACATATAATCAAATCTCATCCAGCTAAGCAGTGAGATGTGAAATAGGTTTGGGAGCCCATGAGAACCTTGAGTGACATCACACTGTCTTGCTTGCTCCCAGAATGCATGAGTATGGGTCCTTTTAGAAAGAAGTTTCCTGGGTAATTGAGCTCAGATGCCTGGGAACTAGTAGCTAGACAGTGAATAATTTACTTTAAGGAGGGTTAAACACAAGAACATCTTGTACTGTTGCTCCATCACCCTTTAATTTGGGGCATTTTAGCTTCACTGGGCCAGTACCTATCTATAAGGAATCTCAAGACTAAAGTCAGTCATGAGTTTTTGCACAAGATCTTGGGAAGAAAAAAAATTTATACATAATATGTAAATTTTATATAGTTGTCTCCTTATTTCAAAATAAATTCTCACTTGTTAAGGCTACCACCCAGAGGTTTGGTAGAAGTAAAAGGGAAATGAAAGTCACATATACATTCCTTTTCCTCAAAATTTTTAACTAGGATGTTTTTCCCCTGCCTCTTTCTTTGTCTCTTATTTGTGCTTATGCCCACCTTCATTTCTTTCCTTCCTTTTTCTTTCTCCATTCCTCTTCTTCTTACCCTTTCTCCTCCTTGGGCTTTTGTCAATAATCAATGAGTGGGGGGAGGACATGGCACTGTTGATCTGCTCTCCATGATGCTGAAGTTCTGATGCACTCTTATGCCTTGAGTAGCAAGTCTCTTTTATTTCCTTATTGCTTGATTGTCTTTTACTAAACCCTATCTTCATCTGTGTTCTTTGTCTTACATCGCTTTTTAGCTTCTTGCTTCATTCAACACTTAAAGATTAACTTGGAAATTTCTGAAAGAGTTGGTGGTAGTATGACATCTGTTCTACTTGGGTTTCTGCAGAGAGCAGCTTTACTGCATCAAGGGAGGAAAATTGAATCACCTTCTCCCAAGGCCTCCACACAATTTAAGCAATCATCACTTGACAGGATCTTTCAACTGGCAGTGCTGACATGAATGAGACATGGGTCCCGCTCTGCTGGCCACTCAGACTAGAAGAGGCCTTCTTGAAAGTGCACTGATAGAGTCACAGCTCTATCCAGAGCTGGTCAAGAAACTACTGCTCAGCCATTCCATTTTTTAGGAAGAAGGGCTGAATTCTCACCACCCAAGGTCAGTAGGAAAGAAGGCCAAGGTGACAGCTTTGGGAAAAGATTGTTCTTTGAATTCTGTTTCGTGATATTGTTCCAATGTAAAGAAGGCAGGAACTTGTAGTTGATCTTCTCAAAATTTAAAAAAAAAATCATAAAACAAAAAAGAATTTCCCAACAATATTCAACTACTTACCAGGGAGAATGCCTTTCCCAGCAAGTTCTGCATTTTCAAAGGGAGATTTATGCTGCAAGAAGCAGCTTTTGGAAGTCATCTCAGGAGAAGATCCTCTTTTTTTGCCTCACTAATCAGCCCTTTTGTGCTATCTGGGTCCGGTGACAAGTCACATGGAACCTGCAGGCAAGCTATTTTAAACCCTTGTTCTGTGTGCCAAATGTATAGGAGACGCAACCTGACAAAAGGGGTCACCGCCGCTCACCTTGCTACTCCTGGCTGCACTGGTGATTCACAGCCCTTAGGTCTTAGCTGCGCCAGGCATCAGAGCAGCCCTTCATGTCCTTTACCTCTCTCTCTTGTTCTCTCTTGCTCACTTTCTCTCTCTTTCTCCTCTTCCTCTTTTCTATCTTCTTCTCCCCTGCTCATGCTAGTACCTGCAAAAGCAGATGAGGGAAAAGTCTTTATTCTATCATCACGTCATTTACTTCATGCTAGATTTTATTTGATACTTTCCTGGAATTCTGAAATTACTGGAATTCTGGATGCTACTTTGTGGCCTTAGACAGGACAATTTATCTTTCACAATATACCACTGATCATTCCGCAGATAGAAATAAATTTTATTGTTGGTAAAAAGGATGGCTCTTCATAGAAATTCATATTTTGGATTTTTTAAAAAGAAATCATTTAGAAGCAACTGGGAAATATGCCCTTGGCCTGGGGAGATGAAAGTTTACTCCAAACCTTTTATTCTTCTATTAAAACCTTGGCTACGAAGCTTGCTTTACTTGGGGGATATGAGCCACATAATAACTGCCAGTATGTAGTCTGGGAAACATGTCTAATTTCCGGTGATTTTCTAGTTCAAACCCATCTTTTTGCCTTCTGATTCTGGTATTTCGTTTTTAAAATTTCTCAACAATCTAATTTCAGAATGAAAGGCTATACAATAAAGGTGAATCTTAGTTGTAGGACTTTATCAATCAGTCAGGCTCCTCATAGAAAACAATTGGCAAATGTAAACTGGATTATTTCAAAGACATTTAATGTGGAAATTTTAGAAAATATATTCAGTCAGGAGGCAGGTGGTAAGTAGATCACAGGTTTGGAGAAGTGCGCTGAAGTCCCCTGGGGTTGGAGGGTAAGGAGTAGCTAACACCTCTAGGTGTGAAGAGTGTCAGGGGAGAGAGATGCTCCCGGAGCCATAGATTCTGGAAGCTTCATGAAGAAAGCCTTTGAGAAGAGCTACAGCTTGTGGAGAGAGCCCTCGGCCAGCCAATGGAGGTGCTTTGGTATGGGAGCCAGAGAAATGAACACTCTCATCTCCTATGTCCCCCTCCAGCACTTTCTGCAGAGTTCCTCTCTGAGCGGCCACATCTGAGGCCACAGAAAGGCTGCCATTGATGGAATTCAAGTGGCCAGTCTCCCAGGGCACAGCTCAGTAGAGCTGTGAGGCTCTCACATGCATAGTACAAGTGGAAGACTGCCAGCAAAAGAATAATCCTGGGGCTTTGTGGAGCCTTTAACTTCTCTTTAAAGAGACAGTCTCTTTTCCCTATTAAGTAGGATAAATGAATGGGACCTTTGGCTTTTCTTTATATAAAAAATACATGTACAGTACTTAACCTTGCTGTGTGATTGGTTCAGTAATTATATGCAGTAAAATATAATATGAAAACACTAGTATTCTTACCTAATTTATGAAAACTCATTGAATTTAAAAGTAGATTTTCGTTCACTAAAACTATCCCTGAAGAACAAAAAGTGGTGAATTGATTCAGAAAGATACAAGTCTGGGTTACACATGAGTCAGCTGGAGACCATATCTGTTCAACAAAAGAAAAATGTAACACTAACTGTGTGAGTTATTGAAGGTAACCACTGTATTACCAAAGTACCCAGCCTACTTTGACCTCCAGTGTAATGACCCAATTGTCACAGGGTTTAAGACAGAATTTAAAAGAAATATGCTTACTTGGGAGAGGACGGAGAAGACTTATAAGTAGCAGACACCACCCAACAACTTGTTATAAATTGCTAGAAGTAGAAACACTTCCCTCCCCTACTAATGGTCACTGAGAGGCAGAGCACACTTAAGAACACAGAGGCTACTGAAGATGAACTGCCTGCTCTCTGATTCTGCTGCAGGCCAGCCCTGAATCAGTCTTTACTACCTATAAATTCTACTAGCAGCCACTTAGCCAAAAATGGTTCCCAGGTTACTAACATTGATGCCTTCTGATTCTGCTTGACAGAAAGCAGAGATAGCAAAGGCTGGCCAATCCCATTAAAGTTAGGACAGATGGACACCCCTGACTGCAGGCTTCAGTAAGGCATATCAGTGACCTCTAACACAGACACTGAGTTGATTATCTCTTAACTGTTGTCTGAAAGTGAACCAAGGGACCAACCATTCTGTGTGGACAGAACTTTCACAGCACCAGATCCTCTAGCAGTTAGTGAAGTTCACCTCATCCATTCCTCCACTTCTTTCCAAGCTTTTTTCTCCAATAGTGCATTAGTTCTCACCTCATAATGAAGAACAGAAATAGAAGTTTAGTACATAGTGAAATGAATCATGACCTTAGTACCAGAACACTGGGTGATTCTCGCTCTGCATCTCTAGCATTGTTACCTGGATGAATTCTGTGAATTCATTTGACTTCGGTCATAATATTTAAAATGGAAATGATGGCATCATTTTGTTTAAAATAACATGAAGGGGGACTAGCCAAATAGCTCAGCAAATTAAAGTGCCTGCAGCCACACACAGGGGCTGAGGCCCCACCCCTGGGGGTGCGCTGAGACAGTGATTAAGACTGGGCATGGTGGTACATGCCTGTAATCCCAGCTTTTGGGAGGCTGTAAACAGGTGGATCACTATGAGTCCTATCTAGTAGTGAGACCCTGAACACCCTGTAGACTTTGCCCTAAAATATAAAAATAAAGTAGCATGAAGGAACATCAAAAAATACAAAAAGCAATTAATGCTTCAGCTTGGTCCCCTCCTCTCATCACTAAGGGAGTTGGGGTGCAAACATGGCACCATAAATACTGTTGTGAAACTCATCTTTGTTTATTTACTGTCAATTTAAGACACTTAATTTTCTGTTTCTTCTGGGGCTTCTAATTTATATCCACAAATGATTTACACGCTTCAGATGTGCTTGGGATGGCACTCTCAGCATTTTCCACTGTTGCATTATTTTGTATCAACCTATTTCTTTTTTTGTGTGTGTGGTGGAACCAGGGATTGAACTCAGGCCCTTGCACTTGCCAGGGAAATGCTTATTCCACTGAACCATCTCCCTGTCCCAGTATCAACATATTTCAAAGTTTCAGATAAAGTTTCCCCCAACACAGCCCTAATAAGGTACTCCTCCCCTTTTAGACCAGTGACATTCTAGGCTGGTTGGTCATTGGTTCTTTGCCAGATTAATAACCAGCTAGCACATGTGACAAAGTCATTCAAGAAGTAGATAGTTGTCAGAGCTAGCAAAGATGTCATAGAGGCATAGTCATGCTGAAGTCCTGTTATTGATACTTTTTTAAACAAAGAATCCCATCATTTGCTCCTAAGATAATTATGTTAGGTTACAAAATTTATTCACAAATTCTCACTTTGCAAAATACCTATTAAGATCCTACCATATGCGAAGCATTGTTTCAAGTTTCAGACATTCAAAAATGACTAAAGTACATAACACTGACACCAGACTAAGGATATGGGAATGCAAAGGAGAGAAGTTCAGAGAAGGGACGAACATAAATGTTCACAAAACTTTATAATGCCCGATGGCTACTATGGAAAGTTATACAAAGTCCACTTGGCAGAGGGAAAGGGAATGGCTTTTATTCTGGAATTAGGAGGATTTCGTTATCTTACACTATAATGTAGGACCTCATAGAGTAAGACAGCTGTGCATGGAGGCAAAAGGAGCAAAAGAAGGAGTGGCTATTATCAATCTTTAGCTATTGCAACTGTGCTGACATAAATGTGGTATGTGCTTTTCTCAATATAATGGAGTACTAGTCAGCCATAAAGAAGGATAAACTTGAGATATTTCTAGGTAAATGGATGTGTCTTGAAACTATACTCTTAAATGAAATAAATGGGACATGCTTAAGTAAATATTGCATTGCCTCACAGGTGTGAGAATCTGAAAGTGTAAATCAGGACAGAAATCTATAATACATACTGGGAAATAGGAAGAAATGGTTTCAATATAAAGGGTAACTAGGGAGAGAGAAGGGGAAAGAAAAAAAGAAAAGAAAAATTCAGACGTGGTACAATGGAAACAGCTTTTGTAAGTAAGGAGGGGAAGCTGGGTGTCATGACACACACCTGTAATCTCGGCACTCAGGAGGCTAAGGTAGGAGGATTGCTGAGAGTTTGAGGCCAGCCTGAACTGCATAGCAAATTCTTGTCAAAAGAGAGAGACAGAGAGAGAAAAAGCACTGAAGGAAGGAAGAGGAAAAACCAGAGGAATCAAGATATAGCATGCACAGGTCCAAATTCCCTAGGATGGACATTATCATTTTTATACATAAGTTGTATCAGTGAAATTAATTAAAATGTACATTATTTCAAGTAATAAATTAAACTATGGTGTTTCAAGGGCTTTTTGAAAATAAGAAAGAGGGCAGAGCATGGAAGAGCTTTGGATGTTTAGAAAATAGTACACAGTCTGCTTCAGATAGAATAACAGAGACATGGGGGGTGGATTCAGAGAGATGACCCTGGAATAATCAGCAGAGACCAGAATGATGAGCTCCGAGTGCTCTGATAAGGATATTTGACTTTACTTTGCAGACTAGGATAAGAAAAGTTTTTCGAAGGGGAGTGAAATGATTAGAGGCAGTTTTTATAAAGGATGCTAGGAGCAGTGAGGGAAAGATTAAGTGTGTGTCACTTATAGAAATATTTGTTTGTATATAGGATTTTTCTGTTTTGAGCCAAGTTGTAGCTTTTGCTTTCACCAACTTATTTGCAAGCATAACATTGTTCTGCTCCTCACAGAGGATCCTAAGCCTTTAAATGCATTCGTGGAGAGAGTAGTCAGAGGGCTACACCAGCTCATGGAGGATTTCCTTGAGGGCTTCAGATGATTTCTCTGACTTGCTCAACTGAAAAACATGTCCCAGTGGATAGGAACTGCATTTCAGCATTAGTTAAGTATCTGAGCATGGCTGCGTGAGAAAGAATAAATAAAACAGGGGTATTTCTTAGCCATTTGTGATGGGAGATGGTTTGGACAAGCCTGACCCTACCAGCCATTTTCTCCCTGCCTGAGTTGCATATGGCTGAGTCCTAGAATCCCTGGATGCCACTGCAACACGCAAGTGGATGAAATCGGGGGGGGGGTGATAATGCTGCTCTTTCTTGTATGTGTTTTGACTCTGTCGCTGTAGGGAACGCCCCAAGTGTTCCTATAGAAGGTCCAAGAACATATATTTTTCTAGGAAAAAAAAAGATCAGACTGCTGTTCACAGTGGCTCCCTAGCCATTGTCATTTCCTTTCAGGGTTCTCCAGGCAGAAATACCTGACACCACAGCAGCGTGAGCAGGTGTCCTTCCTCTGTTTGCTCCCGCCTCCCAAACCAGGCCTTTTGAGCTCTGCCACCCTACCTTATGACACCCACTAATGTGTGCTAACAGATGTCTGAGTGAAAATTAGCAGTGGTGTCCAAATCAATTAGTCTAAAGTTCTGTGCAGGAACAATTGCTCTGCAAATGGTGTGGGCTGTATTTTTTTTTCTTTTTTTCCTAAGGTTAAGTCGTGTAGCTCAAACTATGCTTCTTCAGTCCATATTTTCTACTTCCAAGCTGTCTACCTTGGTGCTTCATGGGCTCTGATTGATGCATTAGATGGAGATGCCTCTACCAGGTGTATTTCCTGTATCCAAGTTAAGAAAAGGAGGATGCTATTACTCCAAGGACATTGTAGCCAAGCATAAAAGCCAGGTCAATGAAATATATCCCCCATGTGTGCTTTCAATTCTTAGAAGAGTTGTGCTAACCTTATTACCCTACATGTTTCTTTTAGAAAAGATGGTCAGTTATATAGAGTACAAATGGCTTCAGTAGCTAACATGACTACTTTAACTTATGCAAAGAGATTTCTGGTTTGCATCCCCATAAACAAGTATTATATCAAAATAGAACATGAGTGAGTAGACTCAGGAGCTTCTGCTTTGAAGTTAAACCTGAACCTTAGCCCTATAGACTGTATAATCTTGGAGACATGAGTCAGGGTCTTTACCTTATAAGGGGTGTCATTTATCATGAAATAAAGTTAAAACCCTAAGCTTCCATTTATATATAAAGCAGATATGGTAATACAAACATTTCAAATGTAATAAAGTTAGATATTCTTTTTTTTTTTAAGGTACTGGGTATCTAACTCAGGACCCGCACTTTCTTCAGATGCTTATGCCACTGATCTGTCTCCCTGGCCAAAATGAGATATTCTTAAACTAAAAACTGTTATATAGTCTGTACCCAATAAATGGTAGCCATATAATCATCAGCGCTTCATTTGACTTCTCAGAAAAACTCAAGTAACATGCAATTTATAACAAATTTGCATATTTCGTACTTTCCTTTTAACTGTTTACCTGCTCAAGGAAAATCTTTCTGAGCTATCTATGATCTTGCTCTATTTTTCCCTATCATTATCTTTCCCTTAGTTTCCAAATTCTTTCCCAAATACACAAGAGCCAAACCTCTAGCCACTACCAATACTACCCTGTTCCCTTATCTTTTCTTTTCACCCCATGCTGCAGTCGAAGACACCCATTATGATATTCTGCATAGTCTAAAGTCCATATGAACCCTCACTCCCAAAATAGACCAAAAATCATAATAAAAATTAACATATAAGCACTAGAGAGAACACAGAGCAATATTTAGAGACAGCTGTAAAAAGTTGATCCGAGTCTCTTTTATTCTATATGCCCATGTTCAGATTTTTTCCTGCTTAGCATGGAAGATCCTTTTGTATGTTAGAATAACTGCCTTTATGCTGCTCCTAACCCTTCCAGACCTCACTGGCTATTTATGCATTCCATTCTAGCGCTAGCACCTTTCGTGAGTCTCACCTTAGGCAATCCATGTATGCGGAATGATCTTACTTTCAAAAACTTCTGACGTTTTGTATAAAGCATTTTCAGAAGTGGTAGCCTGCCCTGTTTGTTTGTTTGTTTGTTTTTCTCTCTTTTTTTCCCTTGCTCTCCATTCTAGAAATGTAATCTCCAGCTTAAGGCATGTAGTCTTTTAGGGCCAACTTCTACAGCTTCAGGAAAACAGAAGCTAGGGTAACAAGCTGCAGCACCTCCATGCAGCCTGTGCACTCTCCTACAAGCACAGGCTTGTCTGCTTTCCCCTCCTGCGTGGTCTTCTTGTCTGGCCAGTCTGGCCACAAGCGCTGGAGACTGGAAGCCATGACTAACCTCCCAATCACCAATAAGAAGGGCTTGCTGTATCTCCATAAGAACTGGTTGTTGCTTTGTTCCACATTAATTTCTTTTCTTTTTTTTAAGTACACATATTTGTATTTCTAGGCTGCTAGCTGTGACTCAGAAAGAGACCTGTCAGACTCCCCATTTCTGTGTGTCCCCCATTTGTACATGAAGCAGTTCCCCACGAACACACAAACATCACACTCAGCTTGTCAGATCAGCTTCATGGCCACATTTATCAAAATTATCCCAGAGTTCCTTGCAGAGACGAATATTAATAGGGTTCATTTAAAACCAAGAGTGTTACTAATGCTTTTCTCTATGTGCTAATGGGAGGAAACAGGAATTACACAAACAACAAAAAAAAGGCATGGCAGTTAGAATACTTAATAAGGCGAGGTGAAATCTTTGGGCAAGGGGAAATAATGCTGAGCTTTCAGAAATCTTGATACATTAATTTACATATTATTATTCCCCTTGCTTTCTGTCCAGAAGGCAAAGCAGCATTTCCTTGGACATACAACATATTGCCAAGTAATCAGCCCTGAACATTTTCCCTGAGCACATCCTGCCTGTCCCCCATCCATAGCATTCTTACTAATGCCTTTATTAAAGGGAAATAGTGCTACCTCCTCCATACTTTGGTAAAGAGGGCTCAGGCAAGAAGAGCAGAAGAAGCTTTTAAAACATAAGTGGAAACACATTAAATATGGATTATTTTGGGTTTTCCCTCCAATCACTCAGGTTTTCACATGTAATAAGCCTGGCGGTATTAGCAGGTCCACTTCACGTAAGAGCGAGACAACTTAGTAGTGTTTGAGGCAAGTTTTAATGGACAGTGTTTCACACTGTCCTGTGGCTACTGTGTGATGTGGCCCAGGAAATGCCATTTTGTTGCCTTGTGCTGAGGTCACGTGTGCTCTGAATTAGGTAGATAGGGCTGTCACCGCCTCCTCAAGCAGGGACAAGAATCGCACAGAAGTCTTTAATGTCTCGGCAATAAACTGACTGACTTGATATTTATGTATTTTCCTGATAAAACGCTCGTGTTTCACATGCTACATGAATGAACTACACAAAATACGTCTCTTAGAACCTTCTCTGCAAAGCACATAAGTTAGAACGTCATATATTACTTTGTTTATAAAAAAATAAAAGTGACCAGATGTTCAATAAGTAAAAAGTAATCAGAATAGGTGAAACCATCTTTTCACTTTTGAATTAAGTGAAACAGTATCTTAAGGAATAAATTTAGCATGATATTTTGGAGTTATTGAAAACCCAGTTCCATAGTTATCTTTACTTTTGTACCAGAGACACATGATTAATTAGATTGTAAGTCAAGTGTTCTACTGTGGAAGCTACCATTGTCTCTAAGAAAGAGGAGGGATCATGCCATCAGAATAAACTAGGAACCTGTTTAGAGCAGGTTCTTAGGCAAACTACCACAACAGTCTGGGACAATGATTCTTAAACAGGTGTGTTTTTGCCCAATCAGCACATTTAACAATGTCTAAAGATGTTTGTTAGACATCGTCCCAATTGCGAAGGCACTACTGGTACCCAATGGATAAAGTCCAGGAATGTTGTTTAACATCGTGTGAATATACAGGACAAGTCTCACAACAAAGAATCATCCAGTCTGAAGTGTCCATAATGCTAAAATTGAAAAGCACTGGAAAAAAATGTGAAAAGTTGTAAATTTTCCAATAAGATCAAAAACTGAGGGCCACAAAGGTACTGGTTTTTATTTTTATTTTTTTATTTTTATTTTCTTTTTTGGAAGGGTTTACAGGGTGTTCAGCTTCTCACTACTAGATTGGACTCATAGTGATCCACCTGTTTACAGCCTCCCAAGAGCTACACCCAGTCTCAACTGCCATCTCAGTGCACCCCAGGGGCAGGGCCGGCCTGGCAGGCCCCAGGATCAAACCCCCAGCCCCTGTACATGCTTGCAGTCACTTTAATCTGCTGAGCTATTTGGCCACCCTTAAAATAGAGGGTTTTTTGTTTGTTTGTTTGTTTGTTCGTTTTTTCAGAACCAGGGATTGAACCCAGGCCCTTGCACTTGCCAGGCAAGCACTTATTCTACTGAGCTATTTCCTCAGCCCCCAAGGTACTAGGTTTTAACACTTCTAGAATTTCTAGAAAGAGAACATTGTTGTTTAGATGGATTTTACCACAAGCTTACCCTTGCTCTGCAAGGTCATCCTTTGCTGTTGAGCATGAGTGTTGTTGAGAGGCACATGTAGTGTAGCAAGAGAGACTGCAGCAAGATTAGTTAATTTCGACCTGTTCATCAGTAGCTGATGCTGACAAGGAAAATAGTGTGGTTACGTGAACAGGATGATAAAGCAGATAGAAACAGCAGAACTAGAATTCTCACCCAGATCTCGTTTTCATCTGTAAGATGGAAATATTAATGGTTGTTATCTTCTGTGAAAAGAAACTTAGTACATGGTCAGCAGCTGCTAGGTATCTTTATATTGCATCCCATCTTATCACCTCTGTATTCTTCTGAAAACTTCATCATAAGAAACTCTAAACTTGAGAGAGGCATGCATGCTGTAAGACTGCAAGAAATTTTAGTCTGAGAATGACCTGGTTATCACTTAATATTATCCATAAGCTTAATGCGCAATTAACTTCAACTTTAAGTGAGCTGTATAATATGCTTAAATGTTGGTTCTACTGTAGGAGTATTCTGATGTATATGTTAAGAAAAAATTAGGAAGGAATATAGTTTATTTTGAATGTATCTTATTTCGCCATGTGTTTCCATGTATAGCCATAGAAAGAATGAAACCAGACTCAAAAAGTTTTCAAAATAATGGTGGTCATTTGCAGAATAAGGAAATTATTCCATTTAAGTGTCCGAGTCTATATTTTATAGATTTGTGGCAACAAAAACACACAGGTTTTGTTGCTCCTCACTGAATTCCAAAGAAGTGACATTTCAGGAACTGTACCTATTCTCAACAAGGCTCTTTGGTTGCTATCAAGTATTCCCACTGATCTCCATTCCTACTGCTTTGTTCATTATTTTACATATCTCTTCATGGCCTAAACAGTTGTCACATTAAAATTGTGACATTTATGTCCCCCCCCTATTTTTTTTTTTTTTGCTATAAGAATAGATGCAAGAGGCCTCAGGGTTGGGTCACACAAACTTCATTGTTCAGTTGTTAAATTTTCCTACAGATCACATTCACTTGCCTAAGCCCCAAGGCTCTTGATTCCCTCTGTAAGCAGAGATAATTCTGAGATTACCTGTGTTGCATCAATCTTCAACTGAACCTTGGACATATATGATAAATTGATGTTCATTAGCAAGGAAGCAGGCAATTCAGAAATCACTTATTTGTTATACACTCTTGTTTATTTCCTAGGATCGATTTGCCATATTATATATTTTTAAAAATTTATTTACTTATTTGGTATGGGGTCTCACTACACAGCCTGGACTCATAGAGATCCTCCTATCTCAGCCTCCCCAGCACTGGAATTACAGGTGTGCACCACCACAACCCCCTTTGGGGGCCAACACGGTGCACCTGGAATTCTGGGGCTGGCTTAGCATGCGGTAACAGAGATCCAACTTAGGTCCTTACACTTGCCAGGCAGGCGCTTAGACCTCTGAGCTATGTCCCCAGCTCAATTTGCCACATTTTTGACTAAAGAATGTCTTTAGAATATATACTTACTTCTCTTTAGACAGTTTAGAATCCAAATAAAATTGTCAGGAGAGATCCTATCATGATTAATTCTGTATCAAAACTATTTAAAAATGGTATTATTATGGCCAGCCAAATAGCTCAGTAGATTAAAGCACCAGCAAGCAGGTGCAGGGACTGGGGGTTCTGTCCCCAGGCTTGCTGTGCCAGTCCCACCCACAAGACACACTGAGATGGCAATTGAGACTGGGCATGGTGGCACACACTGGTAATCCCAGCTCTTGGGAGACTGTAAGCAGGCGGATCACTACAAGTCTGATCTAGTAGTGAGACCCTGAACACCCTGTAGACC
>NDGM011256715.1:0-21447 GCA_002564305.1 Octomys mimax
AAAAAAAAAAAAACAAACCAAAACACCTGTATTCCTTGGCTTCCCAAGCTTCAAAACAAAAAAATCATGGCATCTTTCTGAGAAATTTTCCATACTCATATCTCCCATACCTCTCCTTAGACCTCCCTTCTACTTTTAAGGACCTTTATAATTATGGAAGATCCACCCAAATAATCCAGAATAACCACCCTATGTTAAGATCAGATAATTAGGAACTTTAATTCCAATGAAACCTTAATTTCCTCAGCCATTTAACTGAAAATATTTATAGGTTATAGGAATTAATATGTGGACATATTGGGAGAGGGGAAAGTATTCTGTTTGCCACATTCACCATAATGCCCAAGGCAAATCAGAGGACTTAATTCTCTCTTTCCAAAGATTCTTTTGATAACTATTCCTACCTAATTTCATCTATCTGTAAAATTTTAGAGGCAAGTCTAAAACGAAAACTCCCCTAGAGAGTATCCTGGACTCTTTAAAGTGAGCAGTGGGCGAGATTAAGCTTTTGTAGAAATTATATGAGCCTTAAAAGAAACAGTTGCTGAAAAGTGAGAATTTCAGTACAACTGAGAATTGCATCCAAGACAGACAATTACATTTTAAGCCAGTCATGCCAGTAAACATCATATAAAACAATGCACCACAGATTTTAAAAATTTGGATAGATTGATACACTTTTCTGAAGTCATCTTTAAGGTATTTTATTTTCTCCCTCCTCTCCGTGGAAGCATATAAAATGTATAAGATGTGCAACAGAAGGACAATCAATCTAATATCAAAGTGACTAGAGAGTTAATGCCAGGGCTGGATTCATATGCTGACATTTCAGAATATAGAGCAGTGAAGGTGAGGGACTCTGGGTAACCTCCACGTTAAGAAAATACTTCAGTTATCAAGGAGAAAGAAATAACTCCTCTGTGCTATGCAAACAGGCATATCTAAAATCACAATCCCTCAAAAATTCCAAAGAAAAAATTTTGACAAGATTTAAAGCTTTATTTTTAACTCTAGAACATATATATATATGCATATTAATATACATGTTCAGAAATTGAAAAAAAGATTCACAATATAGCCCAGATTTTCTAAAACTGCTTTGAATCAAAGGCAGGTACATTAAAAATCTTTTCTACATGACAATAACTTAAAAGCTAAATAATGGAAGCAGAGAGTAGATGTGAATTTGTTGAAATGTGTTATATACTAGGAATTGGATAAATCTTATTTTTTATTTGATCTTTATAAAACCCTGTAAGGAGTGTGTTACAGGAGACTAACAGGACATAGGTTCTAGAAAGGTGACAAATCATCACATCTAAAAGGTACAGTTTGAACTCAACAATATCTATCTGCCTTCTGAGGATTTGCCATGTAGCATGACAACACATTGACTCCTAAAATAGTGTGAAAAGTGCCTTGAGGTCTTTATAGATGTTGTGTAAAATATAGAGCAATATTGATAATATGGCTGGGGAGATAGCTCAGCAGCATAAGTGCCTGCCTTACAAACACTAAGTCTGGAGTTCAATCCCCAGCACAAACACACACAAAATATTGATAAAACACCTGAATGCCGAAGTTAAAAAAGAAGTCCTTACTTTATGAGACTCAATTGTTCATTTTACAGGAAGTTACACTAATAATTGAATGCCCCTTGCTGTATATTATGTTTTCAAACTGCTATTTTGAAAGATCCTTACTCAGCAGCCTTTTTGTCTTTTGTCATTTAACTGCTAATGACTATGAACATAGGCAGCCAAGGAAAACGCAGATGGTCCTATGGAACACAAGCCACAGCAACAGATGGCATACATTTTTCTAAGAAAGTGTGTTTCTTCACCTCTTGGTGTCGCTCTACCATTTCTCTATAAGGCTACTCATTTCCCAGGAATGTTCAATTTTCAAAAAATGAGGCAACAGGCTTCACACATGTTCTATGGCCATTCAGATGCACAAAATGTATCTGAATGCCTTTAAGCAAGTGCAGCACTTGCTTCCTGGCACTATCACATCTATTGATGAACCGTCTCCTCTAGATGGTAAGCCCCTTGAGGACAAGTGTCATGCCCAATATCTCACTTCATTAGCTGTGCCTGGCAGAGTAACAGTACTATCCGTCATGCATACGCTAATATATTACCTATAAATTGCTCTAGTAGGTAAGTCTCTTAGCTACATAGTAACATTCATATCTTTCTGGTGAGAATTACTGAGGCCAAGCAATTAGCTAGAATCACAAACTCCTAGGGAATGTTTTCCTCTTGCCCACAAAAATATTCACTCCTTACCTTGTACTACTTTATTCTCTTCTAAGGTTTTTATTACAAACATCAATATTACTTAGTGTTTAGTGTACATGTGAAAGACACTGTTTTATGGGATTTACAAATATTAATTCATTTAATCTTCCTCCAATTCCATAAGACAGATATTTTTATCCCCATCTACAGATAAGGAAATGAAGGCACAGAAAGATTAACTCATCCAAAATTACAGGGTTGGCCAATGGCAGCAGTGAGGTTTGAATCCAGGAAGTGTAGTTCCAGAATGTATACTCTTAACCACAGATCTCTACAAAGATCCTTGCTCAGGATATGTGAGTGGTTTGTTCAACAAGAAAAAAAGAAATGTACTTACTCCTCCCTGTGTGATTTATTTGATTACATTCTAAAACCTTAGCTAGAACTCCATGTAAGTGCTATAGTAAATTTTCCAGTACTGAAGACATATGTAACAGTTACTTTGACTGATGCATAAAATACCCAAAACAAAATACTCCAAAACTTAAGGATTTTTGTTTTGTTTCATGAGTTAGAGCCATTCATGAAAAAGGATTGTCTAGGCATCAGAAGTATTGTATGTTCACATCTGTAAGTCTTTCTTGGGGATTTTCACATTATTTATACAAGAATGTTTCCCAGTTTGAACTATTTCAGGGTTCACTCTCTACCTGAGCTTGAGAATTATATAATCCTTTTTAATCTTTTCATTTTCAACTACTTTTTCTTTAGGCATAGGGCAACCACTTACTTTCAATATAATGTTTAACACTTCTAGTGTTTTTATTTCAGTTGCCTTGAAAACATGCCAGTAAACACCCAAACATATTGTAAGACTTAAAATTTGGGGTGTGTAAGCATATATCAACAAGAGTTATGAATTATGTATATCCATAGTCTATATAAATTATATTGTGAAGAACAAGCACAATAGTTAGCCAGGTCACAATAAAACACTGCGTATAAAATGTAAAAACTACCCTGAATAAATTATTCCTAAGTTAACATTCTCATTAGACTGACATATTTATTATTTCTGGTTTTGTGATTTGCTTTAATGCATTTTCACTAACTGTTCTAATGGCACATTAAGAGACCATTTCAAACCTTTGCCCCATTGGAATTTGCAGATTTTTATTTATGTTTGAACTAAAATAATATGTTAAAAACAATCACCCACTTCCCAATGTAGAATACCATTTTCTTCTGCCCAGAAACATTTAATTAAAGCAGGATATAACTTTAGTAATTATTTTTGCACAGAATGACTGTAAAATTAATAGTCAATTGTAAGACTTTAAAAATTGGAAGACTGACAATCAAAACAATGTTAAATGCTTTGTTTATGTGATGAAAAGGAGTGATCCTTTAATTCCCTGACACACATTAAACTGATTTCACAGACTTTCTGTACTGGTGTTTAACATAGTCAAGCCCTTGAGGTTATGTAAAATAAATAATCTTGAGATCTTATTGCAAATGTTTGCAATTTATGATGTAAACTGATTTGGGAAGAAAGAACAGGATCCCATGTTGTTGAAGCCAAAAAGGCATTTTTCAGAAATCAAAATAGTTCCGAATTTGAGTACTGCATTATACTAAAGTATTACCATCTGAGGATCTAAAAAGTTATAAATCTGGGGGGAGACTCAAAATAGATGTATGTGGGTTCAGTTTCAAGCAAAGGCCTCCCATCTTACTGGGACTCTTGGATAATAAAGTCCTTAACACTAATCATGTCTTGAATAATCTCTTTTAACTTAGTTTTCCCCAAGCACAGATTTTATAACTCCAGACTTTTACTAATTACTGAGTTTTGACCAGAACATTATGCAAGTTCGGCCTTATTTAAAGCGAACACTTCCACAGACGCCTTCTCGGGATGGCTCAGAGAACTAAGACTTTGGCCCTTGAGGTTGGGCGCTGGTGATCCGGAGAAGTGGGCTGTGCCTGAGCGAGTGCGGGAGGCTGGACCTTCGGGACCCGGACCTAGGGAGAGGGAAAACGGCCTCTGCCTTCCTGGAGTCTTGGGGGGTGGCGGGGGAAGCAGGAAGAGGTAAGAGAACTTTGGAGTTGTTTGTTATCTGGGTTCTATAGACCTCACCGGCTCGACAGCCAGTCGGGCCCAAGACCCACCGAAGCTGTCGCCCCAGACCCACCGAGCTGTCGCCCCAGCACTTCGCCCACTGCACACCCGCCCAGCTCCACCTCCCGGGACTGCGCGGGACCGCCACCGTTCCAAGCTGCCCGAGGCGCGGTGGCTGCGGGCGTCTCCGCCAGCCAGCCGGACCTAGCCGTGCTGCCTCCAATGACCTCGGGCTCCCCTGAGCTCTGCTGCCGGGCACTGGGTGGGCCCCGGACGGAAACCCCACCTCCCTTACCGCGTTCTCCTCTGGTGACCTCTGGCCTCCAGCGGGGTCCCGGGCGACCGCAGAGCCCGCACTGGGGCTGGGTTAGGGTAGCGCTAGGAGCCTCCGGGTTCGCGCCCCGAGCCCGGCGCGCTCGGGAGCTTCCCAGGGCGCCTCACGCCCCCTGGAAGATGTGTGTTGTAAAACTACCGGCGTTCTTCAAGCGGGAAATCCGCAAGGCCTGAGCACCGAATTGGGGACCAGGCAGGTTCTGTTGTTAAAAGTCTCTGGGAAAAAAGTCTCAGGAAACCGAGAGAGAGAAAAGAATCGCTCAAGTCTTGGCTTAAGGGCAGCCTAGAAATCGACCTCAGACCAGAGGAAGGCTGGGTGACGCTGGCGGGGAACACTGAAGGTGGGAGTCCCCGAGTTCCCTCTGGCCTGGGACGCTCGGGACACCCTTAATCTGTACGGTGGTTTCCCCGCATCCCAAGAGCCGCGTTCAGGATAGCCCGTCTCAGGCTTGGCCAAGGCTGGGTCTTCACTGTTTAACTCACCCCCTACGAGGCCGCACCTTCAAGCTTTAATAGGGACCCACACACACATGCACACAAGAGGGCCTAAGTAACGGGGAAATGGAGTCTCTCCGTAGTCTAAGGACGGATTAAAACCAGGCTTTTCCTTAATACTGCCCTGGCTTCTTCTCCCCACTCCTAAACAGAATGAAGCTGCTTCAGCCAACGTTAGTCAAAAGAGGTGGGAGACCGGACCTCCACTGAGCGCCCTCCCATTCCGCTTCTCTTCCCCATTCCCAAGCCAGCGTTCGCCCGGCTCGGGAAGGCTCAACGACCTGGAACCGGGTGTTGATTGTGTCACACATCCCACACCCAGATGGATTTCATGTGACCCCTCTTTCCTTTCTCCTCAAACGTCCCCAAACTTCAAAGGTGAAAGTACAGCAAAATGAAGAACGAGAAACTGCCTTAAAGAAGAGGATTGTTCTATATTATTTTACTTATTATTTGCTCCCGTATTAACTTGGTATAACCCAGTTTCAAACTGGGTGCATAAGGCGATGAGATGACAAAATTTGTGCTCAGCGCTAGAGTAGTGCCCCAGAGCCTCTCTTCCCACTGCCCTTGAACTGCGGCAGGTTGGAGTCAAGGCATCATGCTTTCCTAAATTGTGCGTGCGTGCGTGTGTGTGTGTGTGCGCGCGCGCGCGTTAGACAGAGAGGGGGGAAGGACAGAGCGAGTGAGGGAGAGAGGGATTGATTCATCAAAAAGAAAGGAGACACTATCCTGGATATTTTAATAGTAACTGGAACAAAGATGACGCGAACCCCATCAAATGAAACAATACTATTTTCATTCAATTGATCGCAAAGTGTCTTCGATTAATAACTTGGCACTTATTTTAAAAGATTTAACAGAGGTGGAGCCGTAACATTTTGTACTGACAACAGGTCATGAGATAACAGCATCTTCTTTTGTTTAAAATAACTTAATACACTAGAAAAAATATGGCAAATATAAATAATTTTGTTTTCATGGAGAACAAATAGTTACAAAGCTCAACTGCATACCAAAGTTCAGTTAGAAGAGCTTTTCCTCTTTCTTGTAAATTAGAAGGAAAAAAAGAAAACTAAAGAGGCTTGCTAGAGAATTGGGATCCAGAATGCTTAGTCCAGGGCATCCCGGTTTAAATAGCTACACAAATTGAAATGATAACAAGAAAGAAGATTACATGGATACATCTTTGTGGAATAAAATGCATGTGTTGAAAGTCAAACCTCAGTTCACACATTATAGCCAAAATAAACTTTGTTCATGTGTATCAACATATTTTACACAAACCTAGTGCTGTATCTAGCTGGGTGTTATTTAAGGTGAATTTGAGGGGATAGAGAGGGGAGAAATAAAGCACTGTCCTCAAATAGGACTTCAGGAAACCAGCCAAAGGGAATACACGAAAAGGAGAGTGAAGTGAACTAACATTGACTGAGAACCTACTATGTGTTACACACTATACAAGATGGTGTACCTTCATTATTTCATTTGATCCTCCTGTTTTCTTTCTCCTTTCCCCACATTTTCTGCCCATCTCTATCTTCTTGGGACAATCAGTGTAAATTTCCCCCCTTCCAACTCTTTTCTTTTGACCCCCTAGGATCAAAGATAGGGCAAAAATATATATATGGATGGATATCAATTTCCGGATGCTTTTCCTACTGAGGTGAAAAATGGAGTTGAGTGCACATTGTGAATAAAGGGAGGGGACACCATCCATGGAATACAAGTAACATGCAAACCAGAATTCACTGTCAGCAGTCGGGACAGTTCTGCCATAATAATTTCTCAGAGGAATCATTGTCTGTGGCATCGGTTTTTTTTCTTTTTTTGCATTAACATCGTCTTTGTTTCCCCCTTTATCTTTGTACTGTCTTCTCTCTTCTTGCTCTTCCATACATGGTGGGTTTAAACTCAAAGCATCTGATTCAACGTAAAAGGAGGCCCGCCTCTCTTATCAAATTTCTTGTATTAAAGTGAACTTCGCAGAAAAAGGTCAGTTTCAAAACCTGTGAACTTCCCAGCTGCGCACTTTTTTTCATCTTAATTCTTTAAATAAGTATACCTCTTCCTTCTGTTTTGCCGTCTTAGCTCATTAAAAAACCATACATTTAACTTGATAGCACTCCCCCCGCCCCAAATTCTCTCGAGATTTGTCCGGGTTATTTTCCATATTTTTTAATGTATAAAATAATTTTTAAAATTGTTTTTCTCCGTCGTTCTCTTTCCGATTTCAGCTTATGCCAAATATTAGTAACAAGATCCTGTTCTCTTTTTCCCTCTCTGGCTTGTCTTTTCTACTTTTTCTCTCTTTTTAAATCAACAAGATTTTTTTCCTATGCAAAAGTCCACAGCTGTAGCTTTGTCCCGAGCCACTGGCTGTCCCAGCACTCCCTTGTCCACGCAGTCTCTCTCCAGACTTCCCCAAACCTGCTTCTACCAAGCCAAATTCTACACCTATTGGGTAAAAAGGGCAGGAGCCACGCGGCTGGTACACCTAGCGGAATCCCGGGTCCCGCGCAGAGACCCGCCCTCCGAGTCCCGGATGCAGAGGGAGGCAAGGGGCGGCCAGCGGGACGGAAAGAGGGTGGCTCCGGAGCACTGAGGGGGTGACCAAGAAGCAGCAGGACACGGAGGGCGTGCAGGGTGGGCCTCTCGGAGGCGCGAAGGTAGCGCTTGCGTTGGCGTCACAGACCCAAGGCGGCCGCGTGCTTTTTGGCTTTCAGTCTGAGATCCGCGATGCTGGAGTTCTTGCTAGTAGTTTTGGCAGCGGCTGCCGCAGCCACTACAGAAGCAGCGGAGGCCGAGTCCGCGGCCAGCGTGGCAAGCGGCAGTCCGAAGGGCGGTGCCGGGAACATCATGTAGGGCGCGTGCGCGGCCAGGTGCGGATGCAGGTGATGGTGCGCGTGCGCCACGGCGCTGTCCAGCTGCAGCTGCGCCTGAACCTGAAAGGACAAGGGCGTCACGTTGCAATGACTATCCTAGGGTGACAACAGAATAGAAACAGAGCATTAACGGCGTCCAGCTTGGCCAGGAGAAACGCAGGGGTAGGGGAACAAGCAGGGGGGTCTGGCTGAGCAACTTCTCTGGAGAGGGAACTTGTCAGCCTGTTGCTGAACCTGGGGAACCACACACATATCTCCCTCAGCACAGTCTTATTACCTTGGCCCTCACACCTGTCTGCCCCCTTGAGAGCTGGGCGAATGAGTGGGCTACTTAACTACAGTGTCGAAACATCACCCTCCTCAAAATCACAATGTTCTATTTAAAGGGCTTGGAGGGAGAGCTATTACTTTTCTCTTCCTTACTCTGCAATACATCTCTTGTGCCACTACTAAAGCACTGAAGTTCTACCAAGAAGCACTTCTCTAGGTCAGTGGGATAAAACTGTATCTTCACAGTGGCATAACTGAGTCAGCAACACTCCTAACTTTTATGGCCATAAGAATTATCTAGAGATTTTTTAAACATGTAGATTCTGTATCAGAAGGTCCTGTGGTTCTGAATTTCTAACAATCTTTCAGGTGATGTGGTTCTGCTGACCTGAAGATCTCAGCCTTCTGAATGATACCAGTTTCCTTTTAAATTCTTCCTTTCCTCTTTCTCCAAAAATTCTCTTACTTTAAAACCCCTACATCAGGATGCCAAAATCCTGTGGTGGCAAGACAGTGAACATCTCCTAACAGTTACTCTCAGTACACAGACATACTCAGGTGTCTTCCCAGTTCAAGGTGCTGGTGACAGAACTAATTCACCACATCACAGTTGTGCCACACAGGGGTCCTAACTAAGGATGGGAAAGGTCAGGCACTGGTTGGAGAATGATTTTGCCCTCAGGCTTGGAGAAAGGGGAGTTCAGAGCATTGAGATTTCCCAGGATTAAATCACTGCTTCAGGCTGTCCTTTTAAAAAGGTAGTTTTAAAGGTTTCTTTATGGCTAAAAGAAAGATTATAGAGGCAGGACAGCCCTGGGAAGACTAAGGCTTCCCTCTGCATCAGATATAAAGCTTTGTTTGCAGAGGTAGCTTTTTAAAAATGAGTCTGAGTTGGGAGTACTCGTTTTTAATTTTTCTTCTGCCAGAGACATTTAATGTAACTAAGAGAAAATACCTGAAAAAATAGAGGGTTGCCTTAGAAATACCTTAGGACTATCCTTTGTATGGGATTTGACAAAATCTTAATCAAAAGGCATTTCCTTCCTTTCCCCAAGTGCAATCTTTAGTGCATTTTTTAAAAACCATTTACTGTCCTCAGGACCCTGAGGGGTTTCCATAAAAAAAGAAAGGACTAAGCATTCAGGACCATGACATTATATAGGTTTTTAAAGGGGGAAAGGCCCACTATATCACCTGGAAATCAATTCTTCAGCTGCATGGACATTGGGCTCACAGGGGATATTCAATATTCCAAGCAAACATCCAGGTCTTTTTACATTTTAAGACAGCCTAAAATAAAACTATACTTACCTGCTGAAATGGCATCCTTAAAGCACCTACATTGACATAGGGTGCGACTCTACAAGCTTCAAATTGGCTAGCAGCCCCGATAAGAACACCTGCAAAGAACAGCACAAAACACAGTGCTATGAGATTAACATTTCTAGTGTGGTTTCGCAGGGTTCCAAATAATGTCAAGATACATTTCTTTGTGATTTTGATTGTCACCTTTCTAAACTGCTATCATAATTAAAATAAATATAACTGACTCCCAAACTTTAGAACTTTAATTATTTTTCTTCTGAAATCAAGGACAATTATTATTTTGAGAATTTTTTCTATATTTTTATTAACAATATTCTCCCACTTCTCTTTTTGCTTATAACAATTAACATTTTTGTATTGGAAGCATACCTTTATGGAGTTGATTTTCTTGTTTTCTACACTTAGCTCTTCGATTTTGAAACCAAACCTACAAGTGGAAGAAAAAAAAAAACTAGATGTTATGACTCAAAAGTTGTAAACTGTAAGAATTCAATAAAAAAGAGTAATATTTTAGGCAAGTCTTTAAAGATATAAATAGCAGTCTTCAATTATGTCTTAGTCTCTAAGCTAAAAATTTGAATAAAAACAAAAATAAAAAGATTTCATAAACTTTTATAAAATTACATTTGTTCCTTGATAAATTAATATAGTCCTGGCTTTATCTTTCCATGCAATAGAATTCCCAAGACCTGAAACTCTCAAACCGGATACCAATGTCATAATGGGCATAAATTTTTACCCAGTTAAGACCTGAGAAGAATGGACTCAGCAATAGCCTATGTTAATTAGCTCATCTTGAGGAAAAACTAAACATTAAAGCAAATAATGATTCTTTCTGGGGAGGGGTTGTAAGGAGAGAGCAGTAATTAGTGTCATAAAAGCCTCACTACAAAGAAGTTTAGAATTTCTCTTCTCTGTTATGCTGTGCAGCAGAGTGTAACACAGTAGCAGAATAATTGTGCTATTATCATGGTAATATAATTTGTTCATATAGGAAAAGCCCAGTTTTCAATTAGGACAGAAGGGAAGCTTCTAGAAAATACCTCTAAAACTGAAAAAAAAAAAGTATTTAAAAATACATGCCAAAATAAAGTTAAGTTCTTAAGACTAAAAGAAGAGTACTTCATGAAAGGAGATTGGGGTATGGATCAAGTAACTCCTGGGTATTTGATTTCTATCCTCTTGAATAACTTGCAAACTTCTAGATGTAGTATAAAAGAGTTTTTAAAATTCAAGTAAAGCTTGCTTTTATACTCCAGCTCCAGTAGTAAAGCATATTGATTGATTTACAAATTAAGGTTTTAAAACCCCATGAAAGGAAAATATTGCTTTAGAGCTTTCTCTGGTATGTTTTTAAAAGCAAGTGCCATAGTCAATGTAAATCTTCAAAAATTCCCCTGCTACTTAGTATAATAGAAGGGTGAATTTCATGCCAGGGTGGCATCCTTTGTATAACTCACATGGCCCGAGGCTTCTTGACTCTTTTTTTTCTCCTAGAAGAGCTGGAATTGAGATACTATTACTCATAGCTGTAATAATTATAATGGTTTCAAGGGGCTGCTATGCCTCTAGAGATCTTAGTGTACAGAGCAAAGCAGGAGAAGCTTTAAAAGGAAGACTCTGCTGTTGACGCTGTGATGACCAAGGTGGCCTATCATTACTTTTCTCCTTCAAAATTACTGCTGGCTTTTTCCCCCTGATCCTATTACAAGATGTGGAGAAGCCCCATAAGAATTGCACATAGTTCGATACAGATGGTGGTCTCTGTGCCCAGAGACTCAGGGAGTATCTGTTACAGTGAGACTTTGTAACAGCTGCAGATGTTCCAGCCTAAAACTGCTCCATGTGTTCAAACAAATAATGACCATCATTTTCTCCTATTTTATTATTTGAGCGGAAATACAATCTGAAATCTTTAAAGTTGTTCCCCATAAAGCTGGAAGGATGTGTATACGTATATGTACATAATCTTCCTCCTTAATTGCCCCAAAGCCTACTTTTGCTATTACATTCACCTCAACAACCAATAAAGAAAATCTGCTGTAATCTTAACTTCATGGTATATGACATTTGCCGGGGGTCAGGTTTTGAAAATGCCACTATTAAGATATGTGGGTTGTTTTAAAATTGAGATCGGGTTTGTTGGATGCCTTCGTTAAGGGAACAAAGAGTGACCAAAATGCATTTACTTTTCTACTGTTTTACACACAGTTTGAAATCGAGCGCTAACAGTAGACTGTAAATTTCAGCACTTAACAGTTGTTAATTTTCTTTATAGTCTGTACATCTATAAACCTAATTGGCATATCCGGTTGGCAAACCTAGATCCCCCCAGAGCAGACCCTCAATGAAACCCAATTCAGGCAAGCAAAATACTTGTAACTTTTAAGGCATCCAGAGATAAAACGTTTTCTGTGGGATTTTTTTTTTAAGGCTTATAAAAGTAGGCCCATTAGGATTAAACCACATTAAAGCCAGCTAGAGGCGAGGGGGGGTGTGGTTTATAGAAACTCTGGGAGCAAGCCCAGCACAGCCTTCTTCTGCTGAGAACATATGTTGGGATGGGGGGCAGATAGGGTTAAGATCTACTTTACAAAATAAGACCTACAGTAAAAATACTCCTCCCTATGTCATCCCACACAGGGGACTTGAACCAAGCTGCCTCTCCAAACAAGGGTGTAGGGGTCTGCACTCCCTGGGCCCACCCTTGACCTTCTCATAGTCTGGTACCTGCACTCGGGCCTCGGACAGCCCCAGTCTCTGGCTCAGTTCCTCCCTCATGAAGGCGTCAGGATAGTGGGTCTCGTCAAAAAGCCTCTCCAGCTCATTGAGTTGTTCCAGAGTGAAATTGGTCCGACTTCGCCTTTGCTTAATTTTGGTCTGGCCTTCGTCCTCCATCCCTTTTGCATCCTCTTTTCGATCCTTCAACTCAGGGGACACTGGAATGGGTACCACAGACCAGACCAGCATGCGTCCATGTACGCATACATCAACACCAAAACACACACACACACACACACACACACACACACACACAGAGGGACAAAAACAGTACAGCAAATCTAGTTACCAGATTTGTCTCAAGAAAGGTAGAAGATCCTATCCCTTTGCAGAATCTGATCCAGCCCTTCACAGTGTGAGGATGATGAAGATATCGGAGCCGTGAAAAGGTCACGTCTGAGTTGCTGCCGGTGGGCCAAGGTGGACGTGGCCACCCACCTCCTCAGCAGCGCGGCCTCAGCTCATCTGCTCATCGGCTCATCAATTTGCTATCTGCCCTGCCTTGCCAACACCAAATGCATTCTTCCCATCTTCGCAGGCACTCACTTTCTCTCATGCACTCTCTGAAATCAGAAGCGCCATGCTGGGCCTCTCCTAGTGCATGATCTTGGTAGAGGGGAGCGGCGAGGCCACACACTGGCCTTTCACACTAGCCAGCACTGGCTCCTTGTTAGGCTACCTCTTGCTGCCTCTGGTCCGTTGACTCCCACAAACTTGCTGATCTAATTTAAGAACAACTAGGGTGAAGGGTTGCAGCCAGGAACTAGACACCGATGCTGCTGTGCTGCTCTGAAAGCCCGCATCTCATCTCTGGTGACCGCGTTGCCCCAGGGTTTAGGTCAGACCCTATAGATGGTTTCCTGGGCAGCCAGATAGTTCCAGTTCCCACTGCCAAACCCAGGTCGCTTGAACACAGGCACCCACGCCATGTTGGCAGCCTGGAGGTCTGGCCTCCCTAGCTTGGTCGAAAGGCAAAAGGCGGAAAACCAGCTGCGGGTGGTCCACCAAACCCACCGCTGCTTCAGATCTGCCCTTCTACCTCCCCGGTGGAAACACAGACCCGACCTTAACAGCTTAAACCCACAGAGATCAACAGGTTCAAGAGAACATTCCCGATCCTCGGTTTCTATTGGTTGCTTAAAGCCTTTTCATGCACCCAGCAGCTCGTATGTTTAATAAAATATGCATTTTCTCTGCTGTTTTCGCACACATCCGTTGTTACTTTCCTGTCCTCTTCCATTTAAAAATAGAAGCTCTGCAAGTGTGAGCATTCAGTCACACAGTGTCAGGGGCCCCCCAGTAGATGTTAATATCTACATTTTGGACAACGGACAGCAATCAGAGAAAATAGCTTATCAATCCCTCCCCCTCGTTCATCCTCACCAGACATAGAGACTCAGAATTTAAACTACCTATCCTGAATTTATATGGTCGAGGCATTTCTTCCCATCTCAGAATCTTTATCAATGTGGCTGTTAAAACTCACTTACAAAAGAGCCAGTCTACCGAGTAATTAATACCTACCCAGATCTTGAAAACCAACAATACCAGGGACTGTGGCTTTCCACACTTCACACTCAAACCATGCCATCTGATGGGCTGGTGAACCCAGAGCTCAGAACTGTGGCCCATGGTTGGGACACTGCACTGGGCCTTCCTGACGTTTACCACTTTCCAAATTTAGGAGGACGTGATATAGGATCTAGGTCAAGAGTGTGTAGATCTCAGCTCAGCCTGGCATTTTACCTGCAGAATCTTAAGTGTTCCTTTAATTTTAAGTTCTTAATTCGTTTTGTGGAATTTGTCCTTTGTCCAGGAATGAAATAGATACTATAATAAACACGAGTGGCCAGTTTAATATGAAAACATTTCCACTGATATTGTAGTGACATTTAAACCAGAAAACATACACTTCTGATTCTGCAAAGGGGTGGGAAGGCTTTGTCTATGTCTATCATTCAGTAGAAGCCATCGAAGTTTTGGGGCATCAATGAGAAAAGTCTAAATTTCAAGCTGCTTAATAGATTTAATATAATTTTTATTTCATCCCCAGATTTCCACTTAATGGCCTAAACAAGAACAGCCTGTGTTATAAACAACTTAATTGCTTGCTTAAATATGTGATTCTACGCATGTCACATATTTTCTTAATTGGAAAAATATGGCAGTACACCACTTACTGCAGCAGCAAGTGCCAAATTAATTTTATTGTTGAACTCCTTTGAATTGGTACAGGACACTCCACATTTAGATAAAGCCATTTCCTAACTGTTCCCTGGCACCAAAGAACCACCCCCATTTCCTAACACACACACACACACACACACACACACACACACACTCACACACGATCAGAATGTGATATGATTAAAAGCAATAAAGAAATTGTGTAAATTTCAGAAAATACCATCCACCCCTCACCTCGGGAATAGAAAGCTAAACGCCTCAGCCGGGATAACGCAACGAAGCCTGGCCCTTAGCTTGCCCGGCCTTCGCACAGCCTTCTTACTTCAAAAAGAGTGGGAAGTTTGGGTCTGTAAGATCCGGAGATTCACAATCTTTTGTGGAGATTGAAGTGTCTCAGGGGTAGCTCTAAACCCCGGGGCGACCTAATGTGAAGTGATTCTCAGTCGGTTTTGTCTCTCCTTCCTTCCCTTTTTCCCTTCCAATCTTCCTGAAGCCAGAAAGCGGTTCCCGCAAACTCAAACTCCTGCTAGATATTAGCTTTAATCTGCACTCCCCCACCCGCACCTCCAGTCCCAGCCCAGCACTAAGCCTGAAGCCAGACCCTGCGAACTTCCACGTCCGCCCGCAGCCGTCCCAGCGAGGGCCCAAGATCCAGCCGATGAAAACCGCATTTCGGTGACATGGGAGCACCAGGAAAGGATGCGCACAAATCTCCCACGCCTTCCCCCACACTAGGACCCCACCCACGACCTTGCACACTCCTGGACTCCCACCCCAACACTATCCTTCTACTTTGCGGAGCTGAGATCCAGGCCCCTCTCTGCGTATGGACCCCTCGCTACTGGGCCTCGGGGTCCTCTCCCGCCCGAGAGGAGAGGAGAAGGCGGGAAAGGGAACCGCGGCAAGGCCGGGGGTCGGACCATTACCCTCCGTTAGCCGCGGGCTGCCAGGCTCTCTGCTCCTCTCCGCGGCGCCCATGTCCAGCTCCCGGACGGGAGAGCGCCCTCCTCCAGCTCCTGCGCCCGCTCCTCCTCCTCCTGCACCTCCTCCGCCGCCTCCGCCTCCTCCGCCTCCGCCTCCTCCTCCGCCGCCGCCTCCGCCGGCCGCCCGGACTGCGGGGCTGCTGCGGTCGTCTCGGCCCGGCTCCGCGCAGCCGCCCGGCTCCTTGGCTCCACGCAGCGGCCCGCTCTCCAGCACCTCCCGGTACGTGATGGCCTCCTTCTTCTCCTTCACTTTCTGGTCAAAAGACTTGGAGACGAACGCCGTAAGTTCTTCCATCGCCACCGCCTCCGGTCAGCGCCGCGCTCAACCTCTCCCTGCTGAGCCCCGCTCTTTTTTTCCTTCTTCTTTTTTTACTGCTCCAGCCCCCCCAATAATAACACATCAATGGGGCAGGGGGTGGGGGAGGAGGGGGAGGAGGAGAATGAGGAAGAAGAAGAAGAAGAAGAAGAGAGGAAAGAAGAAAGAAGAAAGGAGGAGAAGTAGAAGGAGGAAAGAAGTAAGAAGAGGAGGAGGAGGAGGACCAGGCAGGGGAGGAGGAGGAGAGGCGGGGCGGGGGCGCGGAGCAAAGGGAGCCGAGGCTTCCCGCCGGAGCGCGCTTGTTCCCTGTTAAGATCTTTGACAATTCTTCCTGCGGAGAGTTCAGATCTGATAGCGACGCTGCGCTTGAAGTCGCACTATTTATACTTCCGAAAGGCGGCCCCTGGTTCTGAGTAAATTACCTCCCCTGGCAACTCGGAGTGAGCCCCTTCCCGGGGAACAGCCACGCCACTACCTGGGGGTGGGGTGGGGGAGAGGGAGGGAAAGAGGTGAGGACGCGCGAGGAGGAGACGGAGAGGTGGGAAGCAGAGCGCTCAGGACGAAGTCGGGGCGCGGAGCAGGAGGCACTGGGGGCCGCGGCGGGGCGGGAGAGGCGGCGAGTCCCGGGGCTGGGGCTGCGGAGAGCCTGGGCCGCCAGTGGTCTCGGTCATTAATCCAGGACTGACAAGAATCCCTAATTAATTTAATTAGCCGTGGATTGTGCGTTGGTGTCACGACTTAGTTAAACGCTGGGGAGCTGGGTGGACTCAGCGGGGGCGGGGCCAACAGGAAACTGACAAGTGCGCGGCTCGGGAGTCGCCGGCGTCCGGTCTCCGACCCGCAGCCTCTCGGGGTGTCCGGGTGCTGCTCCGCTGCCCGGCCGCGCAGTGCCGAGCCCCGGCCTTTGCCCTGCCTCAGGCACCGAACAATTAATAGGCCCTGCGTGTTCCTCCAGCCTTCCGCCCCCGGGTTCCAGCCCTGCGTCCCTAACCCTCCTTGACCCCCGCAGCTCCACAAGTCCACGTCACGCCGCGTCCTAAGCCTGCCCAGAGTCAGAACTCCCCCGGCCTCCGACCTGTCCTCCTGCAGGAGAATCCTGCCCCGCATTCAGTTTGAGCCCAGATCTTCCAGCTCTACGCTTAGGTCCGTGCCATTCACTCCACTGCTCAGGTCTTGAAGTCAAAGCCCACTCCTGGGTGGACACATTCCACTCGAAGAGGCCGGTCGATTTAACATGTTTTCTAAGCAGCTGTTCCCTGACAGATCCCATTTTAAAGTGTTTCCCTAGTGCCCCGTCAAGGACAGCTCGACTTCGTTTTCTCTCTGAGGTCTCTTGATGCTCACCCATATCCTTTTCTACTCTTTACACCCAGACCAGTCCCAAGATGCATCCGGAGCATTTCTTTAACTTGCCGGGAAACAGTCCGGTTGGTTTTCTAATTTTGAAAAACAAAAGCTTATCCTTTTTCGAATTTGAAAAAGCAAACTACGACGTTAAGTTTGTGCCCCGTCAAGTTATTTTTATTGTGTACTGTCCAAAAAGATGCTGGAGAAGAAAAAGCTCTCCTCCCGCTAGGATACGATTTAAAGTTACAAAAATAGTATTTCTGTGCTATTTTCATGAAAGTGGTTTGTTAGATGGGAGGAACATCTATATTGCCAACTCATTTGCCTACATTGTGAAGGACAGGGCTTGCTGTGAGCAGTGTGTCTATGTAAGTACCTGCAAATAGAAAAATACTCACATATGCAAAGTTACTTTTACTTGAGTGTGTAAACAAAATTTTAAGTGAGGCTTTGGAGACTTTAAAGTACAGCACACCGAATGTGAATGTAATCTTTCTGATGTTGAAGAACTTTGTTCCTTATCTTGGACCCAAAAGTATAATAAAAACAATTACAAAACATTAATATGTATATTTTTTACAATTAAAGGATCAAAAACAAGGCAGATACTCTGAGATGTTCTATCAAAACAACCGCTAGCATATGTAAAAGGAAACACAATGATTTTTCAAATATGGGTTGAGATTATGTATAACTTTGTCACACTACAATGCTCCTCTGATTAAAATGCTCCTATTTGGTGAATTTTTGGAAGATTAAATTTTTTTTTAGGAATGTTGCTTTTTCTTTGAAGTCAACTTCTTAATCTGTTTCTCTTCTTTTGATATTTTTAGGACAAATAAGATCTTTCAATAATAATAGTTTTTAGGAATTAATTATATGAGTACTTGGTTTTATTATTCTACAAGAGACTCAAATATCCAAATTTCCAAAGTTACATGAATTTAAAAACATAATTTCATATTGGGTCTTGATGTGCTATCTGTAACCATTTTAATGCTGATATTACCAAAGGGGATTAATCACAAAACTTTAGTCTTTACGAAACTACACTGTTGAGTTTACTTAGCAGAATGATCAGTCGTACATTTGCATTCCAAGAGCTCACAAACTGAGGTGTTAAATACAAATTCACAAATAACTATAACATATAAAAGTCTGATAATAGGATCAGGAGACACTCTAGCTACTTCTTTGTTGTTTTAGATACATATCTTTTAAGCCTGAACTTATATTTCATCTACTGAGTTTGACCATCTTTAGAGTAATTAGAGAAGGCTCTGGCACAACTATTGCATAATTCAGATCAATAGATTTTCCTATGATTTCAATTTATTGGCTCATTTTCAATTTAAGAATGGTAGTATTGCTATCAAATCAAGGTATAAGAAATCTGCAGTGTCTGATGACAGATTTTTAGCTGGCTGAAGGCAATTTTTATTTTTAAATTGAGGTTTTAAAACCTTATTCTAATAAATGCAATGATGTTTTACTGCTGTTTTACTTAACAGCAAATGTTTTTTAGAGACAACATTTCAAAAAGCAGTTTTGGAACAAAATCACTGAGGGCAAGATTCAGCTGACAGATTGTGGACAGATATACAGGTTCCAATAAAATTCACAACTCCAAGGGCTCCCATCTCTTGAATTATTTAAAATAAACATGTAATTTGGCATGTAAGTATGAAAATGGTTCCCCAGAATTGACTTGTTAAGGTACAGCTATTTATGAGTATATTGTGGAGGTGATTTTCACCATTAAAATGTCTGTGTACAGCTATAGCTAGGTTATCTAGCAGTTGTGAATGAACTGGTTTTCACAGTCGACCCAAAGTAAAGCTAACACTTTGTGTATCTCCTTAGCATTGTTTCATACAGCAAATCACTTTCATGCAAGGAAAAATAAGTAATGTAGTTGTAGTATAAATAACAAAAAATGCTACATTGGTTTAGTTTGTTAGCTTAAATTAAAAAAGAAAATCCTATATATTTGATTTCTCTTCCAGAAAAAACTTGCTCTTCCCGCATTGGGCTGATTTCCCTTATTCCTCTATCAACCAGTTATCTTAATCCGAAAAACTAATTTGCACCCACCTTTAGGACAGACGAAACACCAATTTTCAATGTGTGGGTTTTTTTTTTTTTGCAAACAAATCATTACAGTTTAATCACATACGACCTATACAGACACATTTCTGTGATTTATTATTGTTGGACGAGTTTCTCCCTCCCCAGCATGAGATATCCAATATTTCTAAATGTGGGTGTCTTAAACATAACTTTCTATAGTGCACTTGTTTACTGATTATCTGTGACGATAACAGCGACTACTAGAGTAGTGAAACTCTCCATCCCCACCTTTATTGCTTGTTGAGGAACAAGAAAATCCAATTATACAAGCAATAGAAGAAAAAAAAAATTGGCGGCTAGACAATCTACTTCCTCGGCATTCCCAAGCCTGGCAGCCCGCATCGATACACTCGATAGCTCGGCTGACCCTGCCTGGCTCTGGAACCAGGAAGGCGCTGAGCTTAAACTGGAGCAAGTTCGGAGGACGCTGGTGGCGCCCTGATCTGCGGAAAGGTTTCCAGGTCTGCAAGGCTTGCACATCAGCGGGAGGTGCGAGCACGAAGGTCGGGACCCAGGTGATGCAGACCTCCGGAGCCTGGGGGGCGGCGCCGCGGCTGCGGGGTTGCGAGGCCCTGTTCCTGCGCTGGGCGGCATGGGGCCTGGCGCAGCCTGCGGCTGGGAGCGGGCCGTGGGCCGGCGGCGGCGCGCGCCCCGCGAGCGGCACTGCGCATGCGCCGCGCGCGGGCGGACTGTGGGTCGGGGCTAAGCTGGTAGGTGCTGAGGGGATCAGGGGGTGAGCGGCCTCGGGCCTCTAGCCTAGCTTGTGTGCGAATGGTGGGGCGTGAGCCGATTCCCTCCTCGTCTGCGCGCTCCTGGTCCCTGGTCGCTGCGTTTCCGTTTCCCAGTTCTTTCCTACTACTAATCTGGCGCTTCCTCACTGTGCCCAGGTAAACGCAGAAAGAGGGAAGCTGTATCGTAGTGCACTTCCTCGTCGGCCGCTCTCCAGTGGACCTGAGAGCCGTCTCTCCCTCCAGTTCTCTCGGCCTTTCCCCGCTTGCTGGAGGAGAGATGGTGCAGGGAGAAATAGGCCGCCCTGTTTTGAAACACAAATTCACAGTACCCGCCTTAAACGTTATGTAGTCCCTTGACTTCTAAATTTTGGCCATGTGATGGAGAACATGTGGCTGTCCTGAACTCTGCTTACACTTCTGTGAGAAGTTACACTCATAACTTACATTAGGTTAGTCTTGATGTAATTCGTCCTTCAGATGTTGCATTTGTAAATACAACACTGGAAACCTAAACAAAACAAAAGAGCGTTAAAAAAACATTCTGTAATTAGCAGTCACCGAGTTATGTTTCAGCTGGCTAGGTAGAAGGACATTAAATAAATTCAAATGTACTAACACAAGAAAGCAGGCAAGTTGTCAGTTTGAGTCCAGATGTAAAAGCTGCAGGTGAGAGAAATACAGAGTTCACAGGTTTGAGGATTCCGGCAGATGTGTTTGAGAGCCTCTAAAGGCTTAAAGATTATGCTTTCTTTGCAAATGAAGGCAGTTTCTTGCTAAGTGTTAGTATTAAATTTATTGTGTGCAGTAGGAGGGCTGAAGCCCTGCAAGGTGGCTCATGTCTATAATTCCAGCACTCTGGAAGGCTGAGGCGGGAGGAAAACAAGTTGGAGACCAGACTTGGCAATTTAGGGAGATCTGTTTAAAAAAAAATATTAAAGTGTTAAGGATGAAGCTTAGTGAGAAGGCCCTGGGTTCAATACCTAGTACCCAAAGAGGAAAAAAGTTGCTGAAAATGTCAGAAACCAAAAAAACCAGGCAGTTGGTATCTGTTAATGGGCCTTACAAACTCAACCAGTCTTAGATTACTCACCTTACAGAGTTGGGTTATGAATTGGAAAACTTCTGTAATAGGGTTGTTGCCATAAATTTATGGAAGTTCTCAGCTTTCCTTTCCAAACCATTGTAGGTAAATTTCTATGATTGATGATACCTTTTTAAAAAGACAAATTACAGGAGCCGGGGAGAGGGCTCAGTGGAATAAGCGCTTCCCTGGCAAGCACAAGGGCCTGAGTTCT
>NDGM011256718.1:0-14089 GCA_002564305.1 Octomys mimax
CTTTAGTTCAGCTTGTTCCAAGTAGGTGCTTTAGACCACTGAGCCATCTCGCCAGCCCGACGAGGACCTTTTGGGAGGGTCATAGTTCATGGAGGGTGTCTCTGTGGACACATGGAGAACACTCGTGGAATGCCAACTTCTTCCTTGGGCCCATTGGCTTCCTAGACAGGAAGTGAAGAGTTTTGTGCTACAATATACTGCCACTGTGATGTGTTATACCACATCGACCAAAGAATAAAATGTAACAGGTCCACCTGAACAGGGACTGCAATCTTGAAAACTATTAGCCAAAATACAACCTCTCTCTCTCTCTCTCTCTCTCTCTCTCTCTCTCTCTCTCTCTCTCTTTCTCTCTTAGGAAGGGTCTACAGGGTGTTTAGGGTCTCACTACTAGATTGGACTCATACTGATCCTCTTGTTTACAGCCTCCCAAGAGCTGGGATACAGGCACGCACCACCACACCCAGTCTCAATTGCTCTCAGATCATCCCAGGGGCTGGGCCAGCAAGGCAGGCCTGGCAATTGAACCTCTGGCCCCTGCACTCTTGCAGGTGTTTAAACCACTAAGCTCTTTAACCAGCCCAAATTTTCTCTTGATAAGCTGTGATAAGCTGATTATGTTATGTATTTTGTTATCCTATGAGAAGACTAATTAACAGCCATCCTTTCATTCATATATCTTTTGCGTAAGCTCAGCTGAATGTGCCCCCTTTCTCCTGACCTGTCTTCTATTTGTGGAGCTAACCTCTTTTTCTGCTCTTTCCTGATTGATCCATTACTTTTTTTTTCAGTGTCTCACTACACAGCTAACACTTATAGTGATCCTCCTGATTTCTGACTGCCTAGTGCTGAGATTACAGGCATGAACCACCACACCCGAACTCCATCGCCAGCTCAGTGAGCCCAGGGGTGGGGCTAGCATGGCATGCAGTGACCAGGATTGAACCCTGGTCCCTGCACTTACCTAAGCAAGCCCTTAGTCTGCTCAACTATTTTGCTGGCCCCTGGTCATTACTTTCTTATAGATGCAGGCTAAAGCTCAAAGTGAATTTTGCCAGGATTCATGGTTCTACACACAAATAATTTATTTTTCATGAGATTGCATATGTTTTAATAGTGGAAATGTGTCTTAAGCACCTAGTACCTGTCAGTAACTAAAAGCAAAATCTTTATTCTTAATTACATCAATTCTAGTATGGAAAGAAGCAACAGATAGAAATTATGCAGAGAAATGCCCTGTGTATGAGAGGAACGGTGTACTACAGGGAGTATTGTAAGTAGACTCTCTTGCTTGCCTATCCAGATAAAAAGCTTTCAACTTGATAAAATCCTGAAACATGGGTTAGAATAATGGCAGAAAGCACAGCCAATTCCAAAAGCCTAACCTGAGAAATAGAATATGAAAGGCTCAAGAACTGCTGCAGAAATTATGAAAATGAAACAGCTTTTCAATAAGCACAAGAAAGGAAAACACCCCTCAGTTGGGCTTCACAGCTACACAACATTAGAATGGAAGACTCTACTCAGTCCTATTTCTTTCAGGGTAATTTCTACACAGACAATGAGTTTGGTAAAGATTGTTAACTCATGTCTCTCCTTAACTTTAGACAGATCAAATGAGCAAGGAACTCCACTCTGGTACTTGAAGACAATAATACTGATACACATCCAGCCTTTCCAACCTGTCTCTGGTCAGACTGTACTGGGCACAAACCACAAAGAAATCCTGCCATGGCCCCTACGTAGCTCTCCTCATAAATGAAGAATAAATAAAGAATACAGAAGAAGAGGAAACACAAACACAGCACAGAAAATTTGTGTCTTTTTTTTTCATTTAGCCTTTTCTTTATAAATTCTTCTTTAAATACTCTGGATAATGTAGCAATGAAGTCAATGGACGATGGTCTTATTTTTGTTCAGAGATGTTTAAGTGCTCAGTCTCATGTCTGGTTATGGACATGTTCAAGTTTTCAGCATCTTCATGAGTTAATTTTGATAGGCAAAGTACATCTAAAAATCCTTTCATTTCTTTTAGGTTTCCTAATTTGATGGCATATAAGGAATGATCAAACTATTTGAATGTTTGGAGAATATATAACAAAAAGTTCTTATAATAAAAGACATAAGTCCCTTAATCCCTCTCAAAATATTAGCTTTAGCTTTAAGCAAACTTATTATGTGTTCTTGTCAGTTTCTGGGATAGTTCTGGAAGCCCTCTTTCTGAGTTTCTTTATAAGATGTTATTTAAAAAAATATGGTGACTGTTGTTGCTACTGAATTCCACTTAGTGGAAAGGCAGGCTTTTAAAAATATTATGGCGTCCTTTTTTATCTTAAACACTGGATCTTGCATTGTGTACCTTCTCGTTCTTCCCTAAAGCTAAAATAACCATGAAAGGTAATTTTAAAAATTTTATTGAGAAACAAATAACAATGAGACTGTTTCAAAACCGATTAATAGGACAGTTTCAATAATTAATACATTGCATATTGTTGTCTTCATAGCAGTTATTCACAGTACAAGATGCAAACATGATATCCTGTTCAAACACTATTGGTACAAATCTTTCTTCTTATTGAATTGAGAGAAAGTAGCTGTATATCTATCCTAACTATTTTGTATATACAGATACAAAATGGTCCTTCTTTGTATCCCCCTTTTTTGTTTAGCTTTGTCAGAGATGAATATTCCATTGCTATTTAAATATTGGGGTGTGTGAATTAAGCACAATAATCCAATATAGTCCAGTAGTCCAAAATAATAGTGGGTTATCAATAGGTCCGGCAATGTCAGAAGTTGTTGATTTGAGCCGTTTACAGCTCGGCATATTAATATGGCTTTACTTTTCATGCCTCATTATTATACTTTTCTGCTGGATGGTTAAGACCTAGATAAAGGAAGACCTACATTACAAGAAATGTAACTTTTGTGTCTGACAAGGTCAGTCAAATCCCTTCAGGATTTAGCCTGAAACCCAGTACAGCAGCTTGTAGATCATTTGAAAGTGTCAGCCATGTGAATGAGTCATGGCCACTGCTTGACCAATTTGCTCTCTGTGAAAGCCTGAGAGAATGTTTTCTCATCATGTGACTCGCCTTTTGACACATTCTACACATGGAAGGTAAATATTTACAACAGTTTTGAGGAACTGAACCAGTCAATATGGTTGCTATGATTTGTGCCTAGATTCTCCCCAAAGCCTCCTGGTGGGCTTCTAGATTTGGTGACTGATTCAAGTTATAAGGCTCGGATTGCAGGTGTGAGTGCTAGCTACCACAGCCCCAGGGTAGGTAGGCTACATGTAATATAAGGAGGGGGGCAAGAGTCTTGCTCTCTGTTGCTCTCCCCTTTTGCTCCTGCTGCTTTTACTGTTTTCTGGTGCCATGTGCCACTCTGCCTTGGAGCCAGCCAAGTGTGTACTAAACTTCTACAATCTGTGAACTGAATAAACTTCTTTTTTCTTTTTTTCCTTAGCTTTGGGTGTCAAATATTTTGTCCCAGAAATGAGGAAAGAAACCAAGACAGTGGTGTAGTAAAATATGAAACAACAGGAGTTCTTGATCTTCTTCAGGAAATGGCAAGAATTGTGGATAAAACTGGTGAGGGAAAGAGGAATATTTTGAAGAGGATTAATAGCAATATATCTTTTCCTCTAATCATTTTTGAAACTTAAATATTCAGCATATTTTGGATCATGCCTCATGTTGTTATCTACTATTTATATGATTCCAGTTGAATGATCTCCTTTTTATATCTGATTTCATTTCTTTGGATTTTGCTATTCCAAAAAACCTATGCATAACTCTTCAATTAGTTGACCTTTTGGCCTCTAGTTAATTTACTTCTTGTGTAATCTTTATTGTATATTTGTTTCTACTATTTTTTTTCCTATGTTAGGGAAGGGTCTACAGGGTGTTGAGGATCTCACGACTAGATCACACTCAAAGTGATCCACCTTTTTACAGCCTCCCAAGTGCTGGGATCACAGGCGTGCGCCACGACACCCAGTCTCAATTGCCATCTCAGCATACCCCGGGGATAAGGCCAGCACATCAGGCCTGGGGATTGAGCCTCTGGCCCCTGCGCCTGCGTGCAGGTGCTTTAATCCACTGAGGTATTTGGCTGGCCGGCCACTAATTTTGTTTTCATTTTTCTTATTGAGTTGTCGTTTACTTAGATTATGTTAAAACTTCCTCCTTTTTTGAGGTAGACATTCATACCTGTAATCTTGCCTATCAGTGTTTTTAGTTGGATAAATTTTAATAATTATGCTTCTATTTTCACTGTTTAAATAATATTAAACTTCCATCTAACTTCCTGATTTACCTATAGATAATTCAAGAAGAATTTGTTTAGTTTTGATGTATTTGATCAATTGTTAAAGTTCTTCTCGTTGACTTAGTTTTATTTCCTTTCATTGAGAAAGGATACATAAAATGATTTCAAAATTTTAAATTATTGAGGATTTTTTTGGTATAGCATATAGTATATTCTTTGTAATGTTTCATGGGATGATGAAGAAAATGTGAATTCTATATCTGCTGGATGAAATGTTTTGAAAGTATATATAAGGTTCATTTAAATTGTAGTATAGTTTAACAGTCATGTTTCTTTTCTTAAATTTTAATCTTTTTTATTTATTTAAGTATTTGGTACTGGGTCACACTGTACAGCTCAGACAAATAGTATTCCTCCTGTCTTAGTTTCCTAGTGATGGGATTACAGGTGTGCACCACCACACCTGATTTCGGTGGTCAACACAGTGAGGGGGCTGGCACAGTATGTGGTACTGGTGATGGAACCTGTACCCTTGCCCTTGCCAGGTAGGTGCTTAGACCACCGAGGTATCTACCTGGCTCAGGTCATCGTTAAATCTTTTTTTTTTTTTATAGTAACAGGGATTGAACTCAGGACCTTGCACTTGCCAGGCAGAGGCTTATGAAATTGAGTGGTACTCAAGGTCCTTAGCTCTCATGTTTCTTTGATGAATTATTTTGTTATGGTTGAGATGATATGCCCATTGATTAAACCAGTTTTAAAATCCCCAATTATTACTATATTAGAGTCTTTATCTCCCTTTAAATCTGTTATTTACTTCATTTACTTGAAAAGTACAATTTTGCATGCATTTGTTTTTAGTTTATGTGAAATATCTTTTTCTAGAACCTTACTTTATGTGATTAAATTGGTTTCTTATGGTCAGTAGAAAGTGAATCTTATTTTTTTAAAACAGACAGTGTCTCACTATATAGTTTAGGCTGGTCTTGAAACCATTTTGCATCCTAGGATGGTCTCCAATATGTAATGATCCTCCTATCTCAGCCCTCAAAATGCTAGAATGACAGGTGTGTGCTACCAGGCCCTGCAAAGCTCTGTCTTGTGTCTATTAAACCAATTTTTGTATGTGTGGTACCGGGGATTGAACTCAGGACCCTGTGCTTTCCAGGCAAGCGCTTATTCTACTGAGCTATCTCCCCGGCCCTATTAAACCACTTTCTAACTCTTGAGTGGTGAACCTAATTTGAATATTCAAGATTATTACCAATAAGCAGGAATTTATTTCTGCCATATAGTTAAGGATTTTGTCTAGTTTTGTCCCTTCAATTTCTGTAGCTTTTGCTTTATTTTTTTTTTTTAACAGCTTAGTGGTTTTGTCCCATCACTAAGATACAATATCTAATACCCAAAAATTGAAAGAGGAGATTTTGTTTTGCAGTACCAGGAATTGAACTCAATACCCTGTGCTTGCCAGGCAAGCGATTATTCTACTGAACTATCTCCCCCACCTGAAAGAGAAGACATTTACTTGGACTGCAGTTTAAGGGATTCAGTTTCTGCTGAACTATCTCCAAGGCAGAGAGTGCAGAAAGGTATGCTGGGATAAAGCTGTTCCATTCACAGTGATGGGAAGCAAAGCACAGGAACAGCACCAGAGATGAAGGAGTGAAGGGCCAGAGCTATTACCTAAGGTCACTCCACAATTACCTAACCAGACACACTTAGAAGTTGCTTTAAATTCCCATCAGCAATACTCAAGCAAATCAAAGTGGCAAAATTAAGTTTAACCACTACAGTCCATTTCCTAATTTGAAAATTACATCACAGGACACTGTCTTCATCAATGAATTAATCTATTGATGCATGTAGGTTGGACGTGTTATTCTGATAAGGGGTCTGTTTGGAGAATGTACTCCAGTAGAAGCAAGGCTTTGATGAGCACAGCTTTCTGCTGGCTAATTCTTTGGTCCCTTCTGCTTCCTGGCTATTACTGCTTGAGCAACTCTGCTCTGCTCTGCCTTCTGCTGTGCCTTTTCTAACTTACCATGATACAACAACAGGCTGAATGCTCCAAAAGAATTTGATAAAATAAATTCTTTTCATCTAAGTGTTACAGGTCAAGTATTTTGCATCAACAATGAAAAACTGACTAATACAGTGTGTCTACATTTTTCAAAAGTAGAGCTCAGTTGAAGACTATCTAATGAATGAACAGATACCTTTGTTCTGAGAAGTATGTTGAATTTTGACTTTATACTTCAAAGCAAATCAATAAAATATGGGTAGATACTCATTAATCCTGGACTCACTAAAGGTAGGAGGTCGGAAAGGGCGGATGCTGATCCAACCAGGTGAAGCAAAACCATGCAGGGCTTTGCTCCCTAAAAGATACAAGGGTGGGGCCCAGGAGACAGCTCAGCAACATAAGCACCTTCCTGGCAAGGGCAAGGTCCCTAGTTCAATCCCTGGTACCAGAAAAACAAACAAACAGAAAAGGCACAAGGGGCATTATATTCTTACATAGTGACAAAAGGTATTGTACACTTCTGTCTTTCTCATATTGTTTTTCCCTTTGAGGCAGCAAAACTCTTATTTATCTATAAATTCTGTTTGTAGAAACTTCCCAGTGAGTATGTAACATTGTGCTCATGGTGGAGCACAGAAGGTCATCTGGGACCACACAGCAAGTCTACTGCTCACTCTCCACATACCCAGTGTGTCCTTGGTGGATTCGTATTTTTAGCTTTGTCTGTGAAGAAAGAGTTGATGAGACCCTCTCAGAGTTAATTTTCTGATGTCTTTTGCATTGTTGACAAATTAATTATTTTCTTAAATTTTACTTACATAACTTTTGTCAGAGGCTTACATGGATAGATGTCTTTCAATTGTCTAGTCTTAGCCACATGAACAACTAGACTCTATTTGTCCCCTATTTGTCTCAGGAAATGTCCCTATCAGAGTCACTGAAAGGTCATCCCTAACACTCCAGTGAGGGTACTTTGGAGGTATGGATCCTGCATGGTTAGCTTCATCACACTGATATCAGAGGCTCTGGATTTGAGGCACAAGGAAATGTTGCATTTTATTTTTGCATGCTATTAAATAATTAATTCATAGAAGACTAATTTTTCCTTCTTATTTTTTTTTCTCTTCCCCAGTTCCCATTTCAAGTTCTTCTAGGACGAGCCAAATAGCTTACTGGATTAAAACATCTGCTTAGGCAGATGCAGGAGCTGGGAGTTCGATTCCCTGGCCTACTGTGCCAGCTCCACCCGTGGGGCATGCTGAAAGGGCAGTTGATTTGTGTGTGGTGGTGCCTACCTGTAATCCCAGCACTTGGGAGGCTGTAAACAGGAGGATTACTACTAGTCTGATCTATGCAGTGAGATCCTGAACACCCTGTACGCTCTATCCTAAAATAAAATAATAAAAAATCAAGTTCTTCTAAAAAATCCTTAGACTTTAGAAAAGAACTTCCAACAGAACATGTTTAGAAAGACACTAAACATTAAATTAACATTGCCATACCATATATCAATCAATTAATTCATATTAACCAAATCAGTATGAATTAAAGTTTTGAAATGCTGGGATTGTTTTTCTAACATCTTTGCTGGATGGATACAGAATCAAATATGCTCTCTGTAACAGATACTTTACTGGTTTGAAAACAATTCAGACATTTTGTCTTAGCTAAAGTACAAGCTTCTTTAACTGCCATCAGCAGAGAAGCAATGAACAGATCAGTAGCACTGATGATATCATAATTGGTAATGGAAAAACATTAATTCTCATAATACTGTCATTAATTATGGCTAACACTGAAACGCAGCAGGGCTGATGCTGACTTATTAAATGAAACAATTGCCTTGAAATATTAATTAATAAAATCAATCTCAATAAATGGATATACTCAAATCTAAGTTTTAAATTTTTTAAGAGTACAAAAGCTCATCATTTGAGAAGACAGAATTAGTATAGTTCAGTGCTTAGCTTCATATCACATTAGGCCTTGAAAGAAATCACTGGAAAATCCCAGAAAAGCTTTTTTCATTTTCCTCAATCTCAAGTTTCATTGTCAAAATGAAAGTATTCTAACCTACATCCTATATTTGCTTGTGGATTACATGGGAACATTCATAAGAAATTATGCATAAAAATCAACTAACTTATAACTTCAAAACATTTCTTACTACTCCTGTAGGCAGAAAAAGGTTGATAGATGAGATGTGGAGCCTTTATTTATTCTTCCAAAACAGTAACCACAGTTACACAAAAGGTCACAAATAGTCAACATTGATTAAATAGTCTTGTGACCCCAATCTGTTAAATACATTAGGTTATTTTATGAATCTTTATACAAATGTTTGAGGAAGATATTATCAGGCTCAATTCACTGATGAGAAAACAAGTGAGAACTGACGAAGCTGTGCTCCTTGCTCAAGATGACAGAGGTAATGAATGATGCTGTCAGACTCAGCTTCACTCCAGAGTCGGCGTCCTTGAACCTCAGCCTTCCAGTTCTGAGAGCATCTGGGAAGCTTTCTGTAGCTGACACACACCATCATGGCCTCTGTAGGTTCTAATGGTTTGGGTCAGCAGGTGAGAAGGGAATTAACAAAGAAACTGTGACTGGAGAAGCCAGTGTAAGAAGGAAGTCACAGAATGAGTCTTGAAAGATAAAAGCAAGCTGGAGAGAAGGCTAAGTATATTCATATAGGATCTGACTGATTGAATAGCATCTTTGATACTATGAGTGTGTTAGCTTCTGTTATGCAAGTTCAGTGAGATGTGGGTTGCCTTTAAGGAGTGTACAGCCTTTTATCTAGCCCTGTGGAATTAATTTTTATACATATTTTGATAGGGAAATAGATTCTAAGAACAAACACATAGGTTTTGTTTCTGTGCTTCTATTAGTGTGTATGCCAATTGTAGTCATCCCGAGTTGTGTGTTAATTCGTTTGCTTTAACATCGTACTCTAGACTCCACAACTCTGAGGAACTGTGGTCATATTTTTTAATAAGTCAGGAAGACACATTGCTTAAGACGCTCTTCCCATTTCAAGCACTCACATAGCTGGATACCAACAAGCAAATTAACAATCTAAACATTCTTTTTCCTATACATAAATAGGACTAACAGTAATACATAAGTATAGTTTAACATAGAATAGTTTAGTATAATAGGGGAGTGTAATTTCTTGAGGAAAGCACAATGGCATGCAGTACCAAATGGTGTATAGTACCTGGTGGAAAGAAAGCACTTGGGCAAGGGGCTGGGGAGATGGCTCAGTAGAATAAGCACTTGCCTGGCAAGCGCAGGGACCTCAGTTCAATCCCTGGTTATGAAAAAAAAGTACTTGGGCTATAAAAGTAATTATTATTTTAATAGCCTGCAAACATCAATAATATCTTGAGTATTATTACTAAACCAAAACCTGGCAAGTTACATGAAAACATACAATCTGAATGAATGAATTAAATAGCAGTTTCCTTGTGAAATAGCAAGCCTCCCATCATTAATAAGCGAGACTAGATTTTTCACAGCTGTGAAGGAAGCATATAATAGAGTATTGTAACTGTAGTAGATAATTCATAAAAGGGTACATTCAATCCGGCCTACACCTTACTGTCTATAATCCCATGAACAGAAAATTAAAGTCAGCACCATTTGAGATTGTTTTTTGAGATTTTTTTTAAAGAGGTGATGCTATTTGTTTCTGAAACAATGAACAGGGTATTATTGATAGAATTTCCTCTTGGGAATTGCTTTAGCAAGAAATTTATTTATAAAGTATGGTGTATAGATGTAGAATTTATGTTTTAATGTCCACTGCTTAAAGGATCATGTTAGGAAGTATTTCTCAACATCTTGCTTTGCCAAGCAGATGGCTGCAAAAGTAATATTCACTGCTCAATTATTAATGCTGCATTGATTTGTTTTCTCATAGTCCAAGTGACAAAAAAATCCATTAATAAATATATGCAACCAAGTCACACATAAAGCTCACAGCTTAACTCAAGGGTAAAAATATTTAGCTTGATCTCATTAATCTTTTATATTTAATTTCCTTTTCTTGGAAAAGTAGAAGGTAAAGAATAGGTCACTACTTAAGTGAAACAATTCTAATAGTGGTTGTCATTTATTGAGGACTTAACGTTTGCTATGCAGGGATCAGTGCATCTCTACATACCTACTTGATCCACCTACCAAACCTCTCCAAGTGGGTTGCATTATTCTAGCTTTAAGGTGGAAACAAAGAGAAACTTCACTAAATGTCTTTTTTGTTGTTTTGGGAAAAAGTGACAAAGTGGAGTTCAGTCCGTTCTGAAAGAGAAGAAAGAGAAGAGGTTCTTATCCCTCTTCTCTTCTTTCGCTGCTCATGGTTTAAATAATGATCCTTTCCATATATGTTTCCCTAATTAATCCCTCTACTGTCTGCTCTTAAGATTTGTTATTCATATATTCCAAGGTCTCAGAAATAAATCAATTTCCCCTTCATTAGAGGGCAGCGGTGAGGCAGAGATGTGATTGGGTACACATTTTTCCTTGCAGTTTTTTACAAGGAGTGGTAGAAATACACCAAGGCTTTTATTCTTTTTTTATTAATTTTATTTAGAAACAAATATCAAGGAGACAGTTTCAAAACCAATTAATAGGACAGTGTCAACAATTAATACATTACAGTTTGTTGTTCTCGTAGCAGCTATTCATAGTACAAGATGCAGATATGCTATCTTGTCCAAACACTATTGATACAAATCTTTCTTCTCATTGAATTAAGAGAATGTAGCTGTATATCTATCCTAACTATTGTGTATACATAGATACGAAATGGTGCTTCATTTGTATCCCCTTTTTTTGTTTATTTTTGACAGAGATGGGTATTCCATTGTCATTTAAATATGAAAGAAAAATATATTACAGTTAAAGAAGCAATGCCATTAGTTTTCAAAAAGAACTCTGTCTCACTCTGAACACTTTCATCTTGCCACTTGCTGAAACAGTCTTCTTTGTCAGTATCTACAACATCTGATAAAAAATAAGGTAAATGTTGCAGGCCAGTGGCATCTAATGATAAGGCAGATGGGTAAACATAAGGCATCTCCTTATCCACCTAGTCCAGGGACCGACCACTGCTATTGCTGGCTCTTTCCCAATGTGAGAAAGACAATGAAAGGTAGATAATTTTACTTTGATTCAGGACTTAAAGAGAATCAGGACACTGCAACTAAAGACACTCATAAGGAGTGTTTCAAGAACTGCTTCAGATGAAGGTAATTATTATGTATCAATAAAATATGTCCTAAAGACCAGCCAAATAGCTCAGCGGATTAAAGCGCCTGCAAGCCGACACAGGGGCCAAGGGTTCAATCTCCAGGCCTGCCGTGCCCTGCTCCTGGGGCACGCTGAGATGGCAATTGAGACTGGGTATGGCGGCACATGCCTGTAATCCCAGCTCTTGGGAGGCTGTAAACAGGAGAATCACTATGGGTCTGATCTAGTAGTGAGACCCTGAACATCCTGTAGACCCTTCCCTAAAAATACAAAAAAAAAGGCCTAGTTTAACCAAAGAGAGAGAAAATGATAGATAAGTATGTTCAAAATAATGGACAGGGAGTTTGATGTGATGGGCATTAGAGCCATTTTGTACCCTATTATTTTTATATAAATTTAAGCATTCACCCCATGTTTCTGTGACACTTTGTATGCCATGTGTCCAATACGTCTTCAGTGGAGTCTGAGCAGGAATTGCATGTGCCAGTTGAAGTCAGACTGCTAAACAAGTAAGTTGCATCCTCCACAGATTCCTTCCCCTGGCTTGGCTGGATGGTGAACAGGCTGGAAGTGCATTCAGAGATGCAAGAGGGGAACAGGTCACTTGCACGTGTACACGCTGATCTGGACAACAGGACAGAATAAATAAACTTAATGTGTTTTTAATGTTTATTTTGAAAATTACCACTACTCGTTCTTAGGCTACTTTGAAAAAGCATGACCCAACACTAGATCTCTATAAAATATAATCAATGTATTTTCTTTTCTGTTTTGAAGCTCTGTTCCTCAATGACTATCATCATTTTTCTTCTTTTCACTTTGTTGAAAGTGAACAAAGTTTCACTTTGTTGATGAATTTTCCTTTAAAATGACTGTGATAATCTCACAACACTGTATAATTTCCAGTAATGCATACTTAGTTGATTTATAGTTTAAACTATTGCACTGCTAAGCATAGTAATAGGTAGAGAAATATCAATGTCCTAATTTCAGAATTTTGAACATGTCATATGGAATGGGATGGGGCACTTAAACTTGAAGAAAGCATTATTGACCACCTGATCTTACTATGGAACTATTATTCTACAATAATTATATAGGCCAAGCCTAATCACAAGTGAAAGAAACCTGAGAGTGAAAGTCTCACCAAGATGTGAAATACTGTATTACTCTCATGGGTGGCAGAGAAAAGCAGTTACGAGCCAAGGAATGCAAGCAATTTCTAGAAACTTGAACAGTTCAAAGAACAAGTTCTCCACGAGATATTGCAGAAGGACAAAGCTTTCTGACGGTTGATTTTATCTTGAGGAGACTCACTTCAGGCTTCTGACAGCCAGAACTGAAAAATAAACAATTTGTTTTGCTGTAAGCTATTAATTTTAAATTAATTTTTGTAGCCAAAAAAGGATCTATATACTAATGCAACAAAATCAGCATTTTTCGGATAAGGCCTAAGTTATCTCTTATTATTTCCATCTTGGCACCTAAAATATGGTAAGGTGCACATGACCCTTCCCCCGTGTCAGACTGGAAGGGACAGCACCCAGCATGGCCATGGAGGGTGCTCATTAGAAACCAAGGCAGATACCTTTTTCCATTAGATTTCAACCAGCTGTGGGAGGAGAACTTGTGCCAGATGACACAGGAAACAGAATTCTCATGATTTATATATTTCATTTCATGTAGCAGCTTCATCACGTGCATATGCAATCCAAATTAAGTAGGACCTTGGAAGTGGAATTTGGCAAACAGAATCAAAACTTCTCTAGGAATTCCAGCCAAATGTAGTGATATATACCAATAGGCAGGTCTGAGAAACTTGTATCTGATGGACAATACTAAAATTAGAATCAGTGATGAGGCTCATCATGGTTGTTCTTATTAATATATCCGCTGAGGTTGAAGATGTTGCCAAACAGCAGGAGACAAACTATAAATTAGAGAAGACGCAAAACAGAGTATTGAAGTGAGGCATAGATTGGTTAGGATACTCGCTTTTTACAGATACCATTAAAAAGAACAAGGTCTTCCTCACTCAACTTTTTAGCTCATGTGTTCTTTTCTCCCTGAAAATAATGTAGAAGTGGCTTACATTTTATTATCATTATTAATACTACATGGAACAGTTATTGCAGTACTAATAAAAAGGAAATTTTTTTTGCTTATAATCGCTCTTTTTAGGAGAAGAATAAGCCTCTCTTGAAAGTCCAGAGGAAAGCATTTGCATCTCCATTTTATGGGTATAATTACCACATTTGTCTATGCTGTCATCAATGATAATCAACATAATAATAACTCCTTATGTTTATGGAGCTACATACACTGCACCAAGCATTTTCCCAGTCTTTATAATGTTAGATCCACCGTATCTCAGGAATTTGTTGAAGATTTTTAGGGTAAATCCTAGAAGGGAGTTATGGGCCTCTCCCTCCTCAACTTTTTCCTTCCTTCCTTCCTTTCTTCCTTCCTTCCTTCCTTCCTTCTTTCCTTCCTTCCTTCCTCCCTTCCTTCTTTCCTTCCTTTCTCCCTCCC
>NDGM011256719.1:0-18411 GCA_002564305.1 Octomys mimax
CTTTGCTAAGCTTGTTCTAAGTAGGTACTTTAGACCACTGAGCCATCTCACCAGCCCCCAAAACATGGTTTTAATAACTGAAGCTCAGAAAGAAAAAAAAGAGTCATGCCTGGACCAAGTGTGACAAGACCTCGGGCTTCAGGGCTATGAGCAGTCTACAGGTGGATCCCGGGGAGGCAGGGCTTGTGAAGGAATCCAACCATCAATGGGAAACACAAGCAGGCAGTAGTGGGCCCAGGAAGAAGGGAATGAGGTTATATATGAAAGCCTCGGCAAAGGGAAGATGTCATTGCTCTTAGTCTTAGTTACTTTTCATGTTGCTGAGACAAAATACCCAGTATCTAAGGGAGGAAAGCTTTATTTGGCTTCTAAAGTGTAGAGGTCTCAAGCCATAATTGGCTGGCAGGGTGGCATGGCAGAGGGGTATCACAGAGGAGAAAAAACAGTTTATGGCAAAGGCAAGAGGCAACAAAAGCAGCAAGCAACAAGGGACCAATAGTGACAACAGCAATCCTCTTCCTGACTCCTATCTTCTTCCCTTAGGGCAGGAAGCACCCTTCATCCTAACATCACGCTAAGTCAGTGCCGGTATCATACTCATAATCCCAGCATCAAACATTCTAGATTCAGCCACATCTGAAAAGTTCCACCTATGACCACATGAGGCATTGGGGGACATCTAGATACCCCATAACACTCTCTTATTACCTGCCCTGGCTCACCCTGGGGTCCAGTGTGTGGTCCCCATGGCCCTCACAAGGCCTGGTTAGGATCCTGTTCTACAGAAAACACAAAGGCAACTCCCATCCAAGTCCACTGCACCCAAGGTCAACACAGGACTCAGCAAAGCTGAGGAGACTGGGAGACTCAAAAGAAAGTTGAAGAGCACAACTGTTTTCCTCACAGCCTCTGCCCCAACATGTGTGCGTCCCAGGAGTCCCAGGCTTGCTGGAGCACAGTGCCTAATTGGGAATATAAAGAATGTATGAGGGAGGACAAAAAATATGTGTAGTTATGCCTCCAACTAACAGTGAGGGCCAGCCAGTACCTTTCAGCCAAACTCTCCTCCCAAATTCCAGGCTCAGTACCACTGATAACACCGCTTACCTGAGTTCCCTAGGGAAACGGGGGATGGGAAAATAGATCATTAATATTTATCATTGCCTTAGAAAGCAGAAACATCTGCTAAAACCTGAGCAGTTTCTTCAGCTTAGTGTGTGTGGGGGCTTTCAATAGGACCACACACTCTAGCTCTGCCTTCATATATCAAGTTGCAGAGGGCACAGTAAGCAAGCATGCCATTCTGCCCAGGAAAGAATGGGAAGACATGGGTCCAGGGCTACTGAGCAGACAAACTGCTACCCAAGCACTGCCTGTGACCCTGAGACACAAAGGCCAAGTACAATGCCCAAAGGTGAAAGCTCTCTGGTAGAGAAGTTCCTATTCCACACAGTCACTCAGTGAATGGCTTTTGGCATCTGTTGCCCAGTATCTACTGAGAGGGCCCCAGCGTCCTCTGCTGTTGTGCTTTAGATCTAAAATGTCTTTCAATCTGTATGGAAGATGACTGGATCACAGGGGTCCTTTGCTCACTGGACTCATCCACGGATGAGTTCTTAACTGAAGGAGCTGTTAAGAGGGAGGCCCTGGTTGGTGGTGGGCTGCTGGGAGTGGGGCCTAGAAAAATACCCTGTCCCTGGCTTCTCCTGTTTCAATTTGCATCCTGGCCCTCACAGGATGAAGCACCTTGTCTTCTACCATGCCCCACTGCCACTCTGGTCCTGCCTTGAAGTCAGCATGCCCTGGACTGAACCCATGAACCAAAATAAAACTCGTCCTTTAAGTTGTGGGTGTTGCATAGTTTGTCCCAGCAATAAGAAAGTGACTAACATATCGCTTCACTGGTGGCATGTGCCACACTGTCTGGTCCTTCTGTTCTTTGCTCCTCATTTACAGTTACTGAGATATTTCCCTGTCCTTGTTTACCTATCTTCCTTCTCTCCCTTTAATTAATTCATATTGGTCCTCTGATGGGAATGAAGATGCTAACCACCAAGAAGGGTCAGGACTACTATGTGCAGTAGCATCTCACTTAGCACATCCCAGGATGCCTCTTGCTGGCCAGAAGGGCCAAGTGTATAACATACGGCAGGGGAAACAGCTCCAGGTAGTGGTACAAAAGAACTCAGACACAGAAGTAGACGGAAGCTTCCAAGCACTGGGTCCATGGCAGATAGGAAAGACCCTCACTCATTTTCAATTAAAATGGTTTTATTTTTGCTAGGACATTCATTTGGACGCTTTCTGGGTAAAGCAGTCAAAATTTCTAAAGACAGGACTAGGGCAATAGTTCAGTGACAGAGTATGTACCTAGCATGCATAATGCCCTGGGTGCAGCCCCTAGGACCATAAAAACCAACCAACCAACCAACTAAACAAGATTTCTGAAAATAAAGTGTTACTTTCAGGTGATTAGCCAAATACTCTTACCAGCCTCTTTTTCTTTGGTTAATGAGTAATACATGCGATATAACAAACCTGTTTGTTTTCTTTTTTGAGAGCTTCTACAAAGCAGCGTGTAAACATCTGAGTAGCGGCTATTATTTCTGGGGCTCCATCAGTTTCCAGGAGTGCATACCTGAACACCACCAAGCCAGAGCACAACACAGTGAACAACTAAGACAGCAAACCACCAACTTGAACTGGAAAAAAAAGGTAGACTGGAACTGCACCAATGAAGGTTAAGGCAGAAAGAATGAATTTCTTACTCCCTTTTCTAAGTATTCTCTTTAAATTGCAAGGTACAGAGCTCAGAGCTCTCTGTCTCTCTCTTCTTGAATCATTAAGCACTGCAGAGCCCTTGACACTGGCCTGAACACTTTTCACAGCTTCTGTTGGCTAGAGCCAGGACACATGACATTGGCATACATGTTGCTTTTGTAAGCAGTGACAGAGCTGCCTGAAAGAATAAAATGGCTCAGTCAAAGCCGCTAGCAAAGAGCTAGAAATACAGGTGTACCTGGCTTGGTTTCCATGTATTTTCATATAATTAACTTTTCTTTATGTTTGTTTAAGCAGAAAAATCTAACTCAAACTTGGCTAGCTTTAACTTAGAACCATTCCTGCCTTCTTATTCCTGTGGTCATTTACCAGTGGCTCAGGGTTGGTTTCAAGGAAGTCCCAAGTGGTGAGTCATTCCTTGTAATACAAATTTCTTTCCCCAGACCTGCTGTGGATAGGTAGGCCAGGGTGGAGGCAGGTCCCTACCCAGATGCCCTGTGCTCCTGAGAGGCTTCAAACACTCCTATGTGACAAGCTCCCCTGAAGGATCTCTGTTAGGACTCCATGGCTGACACCTCTAGGCACTGCTGACCACATCCTAAACTAGTATACAGGGATCACCTTGCCTCTTTCCTACTGTGAATCCAACACACTGCCTAGGAAAAATGCACATTGTCAAAGTAAAAATTAACACATTGTAAGACAACATGCATGGTTCACTCTCCTTTTCAAAAAAACTCTATTAAGAATGGCTTTCTGTTTCTTTTTCTTAGCTTCTGTAGCTTGAGATTCTTTTACAAAGATTGGTCAGCCCTCATGTGGTAAAGGGAGTATATTGCTACCCTTTATTTTAAACTGAGAAAAATCCTGCCTATTTCATGATAAAAATGTAATTCAACTCTGCTTTTATGCATTATTAGAATTTTTAAAGGTTAAATAAAAGTCATTTTAACCCTTAGGCATATGTTTTAAAATATCTACTGATTTGAGTGTCTACTGCTAATTAACAAAAAGCTCAATGAAATAAAAAGGAATAAAAAATTTTAACTTCTCCATAGTGCAACCAGAGGCTTCTTGAGGTTTTTAAATTCATGTTTGGAAGTTGAGTGTTTTTATATGAACTACTAGCAAAATATGCATAATATTTACCTGAACATTTCATCAACAACTCTGAATATGGCAGGGTGGCAGGCTGCTTGAGGCTGTAAAACAAAAAGACCCATAAGAAAGTAAGATAAAGGGTTCGATCTCTGGCACCTCATGGTGTGCCAGCTCTGCCCTTGGATGTGCTGAGCCGGTGATGGAGTCCAGGGGTGGTGGCACACGCCTGTAATCCAAGAACTTGGAATTATCAGGCAGATAAACTGATAGGGCCATAGAGAGAATGGGCATATCTCTGTGCAAGAAAAAGAACTAGTATAAGGGTGTGCAGGTAAACACACAAACAGTGGTTTTCTTTGTACTCTTGGATGGTACATTTTTCATAATAAATCCTCAAGGGGCCTGGAAGTGTCTCAAAGTCATGCCTATTTTTTGTTCCTGGTTTTCCTGTGACTGAATCCATAATCATTTAGAACTATTGCTGAAGAAACCAGTAACCCCTCCCATGCTGGACTAAATAACACAATACTTATTACCCTGTTAATTTAGCAGTTTCAACTATTGAGTAGGAAAGAAAAAAAAAAAAAGGTAACATTATCTTGAATGTTACCTTCTGTGACTCAGGTAGGGGCCTCAACAAGTTTCATATTTTTTGGCCAGAGCTCAAAGCAAGAGCTGATGCAAACGCCCATGTATCATAAAACAAATATTTTATAGTATCATCCAAATGTTAATGGGTTAGTCTCTAAAAAGAATTTCTTCAATTATATTGCATTTGATACAGCTTTGTGGAACATATTTTATAGTCTCCATCAACAAGAAAAAAAGAGACAGGCCATGTCCTCCTCTACAGTTTTCTGGACTTTCTTGAATAAAGCACAGTGCCACCCTTGGAGCTTCCTGCTTCTTTGCTCTTCCACCTGGCATCACAACTTGGGACATTGAATGTGCGCCATCTCGCGTCTACAGGCCGCCACTACAGGCCCTAGAAGGCTCCCGGCAAGAGCATCACCATTCAAATAATGGGATGATGGCTTTTTTATTTGAAGGAGAGAGATCTGTAATTTGCAAGTTTAAATATTTGACTCTCTAATACAGTGATCCATGATCTCTAATCCTCCCCTGATGTGCATTTTTTATCTAAAAGAAACGAACTGGAAATTCTCACAGATAAATGTATTACCTACTTAAAAAGTAACTCAGCAGAGCAAAGGCAGGTCATTTCTTGGCTTTGATCTCAGCCAGTCAGTTAATCTTTTTGCTTCTAATGCTCACTGTAAATAATAACAGTTATTAAGAGGTTACTGGATATATGCCCAGAAAATATCATAAAAGTTTCAATGTTTTCATAATGGGAAAAAAATTAAACAAGGAAAAAGAATACTACAAATCTTAAAGAAATATGATTCAGCTAAGTTTGCCAGAAGTCAATTTTACAGATTTCTCTAGAAGAGGATTTAATGTCCAACAGCAGTGCTACATGCCCATAGGCATACGGACACTCAGAGCCTGAAAGCACATGGATAGGAAATAAGATCAGAATTGGAAATGGTATAATAAAACAATTCTAAATGGCCTAAGTGTCTAGAGCCCCTTTGCAGGTTTGGTGCTATTGAGAATCATTCTAAACGGTAAAGATGAGGATGATCGAAGAGGCAGACTGGGGCTGCCTTAAGAACCACGGGGGGTGGTGGGGAGTACTGAAGTTCTTACATTTTCAAGATAGAATGAGAGCTTGGAACACTCTTCTCTTATACACTGTTTTCCAGCAAAACAGCTCAATCAAATGTTTCAGATATCTCCAGGCTGTGCAGAATCTGCCTGTTCTCCTCATACAGATGGACTCTCCAATTAGGTTTTGTTCTTTCCAAATATTTCAGACCACTGGTTACTCTCAGCCTGGTTCCACAACATGTCTTTGCTTTTATATCAGGAAAGAGGCTGGGATATCCAAGCTGTTCTCTGCCATCTGCATGCTTTGGTGGCAGGGTTTTTTTTTTGTTGTTGTTGTTGTTTTTTGTTTTATTTGCCAAATCAGAGATTGAACTCAGACCCTTGCTCTTGCCAGGGAAGCACTTATTCTACTGAGCCATCTCCCTGGCCCCTTTAGTGGCAGTTTTTAAAAATGAGACTTTACTTCTTGAGCATGCAATTTCAGAGTCACAGAGCCCCTCACGAGGCTCAGAGTGCTCCCAGGTGAGGCATGTGTTCCTGTAACATCAAATCACAAAAGCCCACCTAAGCTGTTTTTCTTATCAAGAGAATCTTCCAAACAAAATTACAGCTTCTATGTGTGGTTTTCTGGAAGCCATAGCTCCCCCTAAGTCTCTGTAGCATCTCTCTGAGTGATTAAGATAAACATTTATCTTAATCTCTCTGTATCCTGTTTTGTCTACTGGGACACTCTGGTAACATACCACAGTCACTCAGCAACCCAAGGCTGGACCCTAGTTCTGAAGCCCACAGTCTGCATGATTATCTTTCCTATGAAAATAAAAAATGAAAAGAAAAACTTTCGTGAATTTCATCTGCTTGTATTTTTCTCCATCCTATTAAACAGCTTCTTTTTCAAGCTCTCCCTTCTCCATTTGTCCTAATGATTCTCATGTAGATCATTTCAAGTATAGGGAGACCATGTCACCAGGAGTCCATGGATAAGCTGTGTTTTGTCCTTCCCACCCCCACTCCCTTTACTAAACATGGAAAGGCAAATAGATGACTATCGGGGAGAGTTGGTCTTAGCCTTTTTTCCTTGATACCAGGCCGTGCTGGAGAGTGCATGTTGTGTGGCTGATAAGACACTTCCTCTCCCATCCACCTACCAGCTGCCAATTAGCTACCACAGGTACTCAGAGCTGCAGTGTTTACCCTTTCTGCCTAGAAGGACAGCTCATCCCATCCCTCGACAAAACCAGGGAAGACAAAATCAACACAGAGGAAATGTAAAGTGTTAGCTCTTCCTGTGTGAGGGGCAAGAGCTGAGGGCGAGGCCAGCTTGCCATTCTGTAGCATGAACTGTAAAATAGCACTGACTCTTTAGCTTGGGCCCTGATATTTGTTCAATTTGCCATTTTCATCCCAACTCATCAGTGATTATTACAAGCCACTTGTCATCTGCAAGAGGCCTTAGAGCCATGCTGACAGCACATAGTTGTAATCCCAGCTACTCAGGATCCTGAAGCAGGATTGAAAATTCAAGGCCAGTTTGGGCAACTAAATTACACCCTACTTGAAATATTTTAAAAATAAAAAAGAGGGGCTGAGGAGATAGCTTGGCATTCCAGGTGCCTGCCTGGCAAGCATGAGGACCCAGGTTTGATTGCCAGTAACACATGCCATTCTGGTGCCTGCACAGTGTCAGCCACCAAAACCGTGTGTGGTGATGCATACCTATAATCCCAGCGCTGGGGAGGCTGAGGATCACTAGGAATCTGAGCTGCTTAATGAGAGCCTATACCAAATACATAAATAAATAAAAGATTTTTTTAAAAAATAAAAGAGGCTTGGGAATATAGCTCAGGAGTAGAGTACTTGTTTAACATGTGCAAGATCCTGGGTTCAATACCTATACCCATGGGGAAGTCTGAGAATATAGAAAAAAATTCAGAAACAAATAGTTCTTATTTTCTATAGTCTTTGGATTGTGTGTACGTGTAGGGAAGAGAATATTGAGAAGTTAGGAAAAGGCAAAGAGAGAAAAGGGGGGAATTCCTAAAGACTTGTTTACCTGAAACTTCATAGATTTATTTCCCTTTACAATTAAGGGAAAAGATGCAGATGAGTAAGAAAATAATGAAGCTCAATAAGCATGGAGTCAATTCTCTTTTTATGACCGATTTTAATATTCTACGTAGGAAATGGTCCATTGGAAAAAAATCAATTGAGGCTTTCCCTCCAATTTACCCACTAACAAGGCTACCCTGTCCATGTTCAACCAAGTCTTCCACCTCAATGCTCTGCCAAAGGGAAGTTTTCCTTCTTAGTGGACAAAAATAAATTAAAAGATGACTCTATTTACCAGAAAAATTCTGTTTAAAGAAGTGTCCTGGGCCAGGAAGATAGCTCAATGGTACAAGCACCTGCCTGGCAAGTGTAAGGTCCTAAGTTCAATTCCCCGTACCAAGAAAAAAAAAATGAGTCCCCGTAAGACCCACCTCAACAATCTAGGCATGGTGGTGCACACCTATAATCATAGTACTTGGGCAACTGAAATAAGAGGATTGCTGTGAGTTCAAGGCCAGCCTGGATTGCATAGCAAGACCCTGCTGACTGACTGACTGACAGACAGACAGACAGACAGATGCCTACCTCAATGGTAAACTCCCTATTGAGTTAAATGATTTGTTTTTTAAAAACCCACTTATTAGAAATCCTGTAAATGTAACATGTAAAATAAGGCATTTTTATAAGTATGTATTTTTAATTATGCCGTTTTGTTATTTTCTATTTTCAAAATGCTAAATGCAAAACTGTAAATATCCCTTTTACATTTTAGGATCCATTTTGTTTTAAAACATTCAAGTTTCTTGCAATGAATTTGAACTTAGAAGAATTATTGTTTCTTTTAATCTTTACCAGATGTTGTTTATATTACAAGCAATTTTTTTCAGTGCTCTGTAATGCAATTATTGTTTAATTAGTGATAAATCTGTCATTCTTGGGTTTAAAATCTTAACAAGTACCAAATGTACTTTTGTGTTTTAAATTTACACATACTCTGGGTGTGAGGACACAGAAGTGGAGGGTTCACAAGGTTGGTGCCCAACTCTGATGCTGGACAAGCCACACCCACCTGCCCCCAATCTGTTCCCTGTCCTGACCCAAGGACTCTAACCTCTTAACTTGCGGAGTGAGAGCAAAAGAAAGTTCCGTAGCCCCCACTGCTGCTCCAAGTAGCCTCTGGGTGGCAATGACTCTCCACATCCACTATCACTGAGGTGTTGCTTGTCTATTTGCTACTCTCCCCCACCCTCACCCCCACCCAATCTCTGATTGGCTGCAAAGTCCTACATCCTCAACAGTAAAAAAAAAAAAAAAAAAAAAAAAATCTGTCTTGCAATCCTTTCTACAGAGGCAACGCTAGGGCATCTGGTGCCCTCCCGAGGTGGACACTGGAAAGTGAAGTCGCTGTTGGAGCTGCAGATCCTGCAGCTTTCAGTCACACTTTCCTGCTTAACCACTGCTATATCATCCAGTTAGACTCATGTTAAATTACAATGCATCACATTAAAAAGCAGAAAAAGGAAATGTTAAGAACACTGTTAGTGAAAAATGGGAAAAGAAAATCCTAGAACATGAGTGAAAAGCTTTTTATATACAGAAACTGCTCACATCATCCAGGATGTGGAGTTAGCTCTTTACAGAATGGGCACTATGCACATGAATTTTGTGCAGAGGTCCCCCCCACCCTTCTGAAGTAACTATGTTTGTTATCTGGAGAACAGGGAAAAGCTGGTGCTGAGGAGTATGTGGAGGTATCTGGATGCTTTTAAGCTCTTATTAGAGGGAAGAAAAAAAATACTTTTTTCCCTCTAATAAGAGGGAAAAAAGTATTAAGATTTTTATGTAGGAAAATTCACAAATATCCTCTGATTTAAAATATGGATAAAGGGGCTGGGGAGGTGGCTCAGTTGAATAAGGGCTTCCCTGGCAAGCGCAAGGGCCTCAGTTCAATCCCCAGCCCTGAAGCAAAAAAAGTAAAATATGGATAAAGCAAAAACAAACCCTGGCCCTCTTCCCTTTGCTCCCCTCCCTTCTCAGGGCAGATGGCCTCGGGGAGCTGTCCATCAGCTGTGGTGGTGCAGCAGGCGGGTGGGGTCAGCCCACCAAGGCGTGAGGGAGGGCGTGGGAACCAGGGAGCCCCAGCCTGGCACACAGCACAGCACCGCAGCCAAGTCCAGGGCCATCCTGCCACCCAGCCAGCCCTTCTCATTCAAATGTGCAGTCCAAACAATAGCTTTCTGGGTTCTGCAAACAGAATTGTAGCAGGAAAACATAGCATCCTTCTGATGCGGGGCCTCCCTTGGGAAATCAACTGGTGCCAAGAAAGTTGCATAATTAGCAAATGGCTTTCCCTGCTTTCAGTGACATCAGTCTGTAAGGTCAGGCCTGAGGCTGCGGATTATGGCCCTCCAGTGCCTGCGCTGTCAGGGGAAACACAGAACCATCTGTTTTTGAGACATTTCCATCTGTACAGCAAATGACAAGCTGAGGTTAATACCTCAATTTATTTGGGGGACACCAACTGTGGCAGGCAGCCATGTACTTGAGGGCAGTCCAGCTCATGGAAGCCAAAGGTTGAATTTCAACTCAAAAGTGACAGGTTTTGAAAACATATTTGAGGTGTTTCGAATCTTAGAATAAACATATATGCATTTTGAATTCAGGTGTCACTAGACTGGTCTTCTTTCTCTCTTTTTTTAAAAAATTAATTTTACTGGAAAGAAATAGCAATGAGACAGTTTCAAACCATGTTAGTAGGACAGTTACAATAATTAATACATTGTAGACTGGTCTCTTATTAGCCATAGTCTTAATGGAAAATACCAGGCCCCTGAAGTCCCTGAAAGGCCAAGGAACATTTGGAGAGGTCACTTCCCTTTGTATAATACTTTTATCTTTTGTTTTTTCTACATTTTGATAACTATAGAGTTTCCAGGACTCATTGTGGATAGTCCCAAGAGATGAAAATATAATTAACAGGGTTCCACATAAAACACAAGTTATGTAGACCATCACACTTTAATTGCTCTCAGAACCCAACTCTAACATAATAGGCATCAGATTCCCTCTGCAGCAAAGCACAGTGGTCTTGTGTTAGGCCTTACAGATCTCTCTGATACTTCTGTATGGTGCTGTCACTGCACCAAGATGCTGCACTGCGATAAATGGATCAGATGATGCAATTAGGAAGATTTTTCAGGTTACCCTGCAATCACTCAGCCTGCCTGGCTCTCCGCACTGCAGGCCCTGGGTGCTGGAGGTGTAGAGCCCACACCAACTGGGGCTTCCAGTCATTCTCTGCACTGTAATTACCTCCTTGAAACAAGAGGCACAAAGAGGTCACATCCTGTCAATGCCACAATAAATTAAATTAAGTAACACTCTCTAGAATCCCCCTTAACCATAATAAATGCTCCAAATCTCAACACACATGCTCCTGATAAATGCTTTGGAAAAATGAACTGACTTCGAAACTGCTTGATGGATGAAAGGTTATGGAAGCTGAAGACTGGTGTTTTCAGTTTCAACATGATGTCCAAAGAGAGAGCGTATTTTCTCTCTTTCCTTTTTTTTTTGTAACAGGCATTGAACTTGGGACCTTGTGCATGCCAGGCAGGCGCTGATGCTGCTGAGCTATCTCTCCGGCCCTGCTTTCTCTTTTTCATTAGCTGTGCTCGGTTTGAAGCGCTGCTCAGGTCCAAGATCCTCAGGTAAAGAGGATGTGGAGAAGTCCAGAGAAAAACCACAAGGGTTAAGGAAAGGTAGCAGAAAAGTCAACTGGACTGAAGTTTCCCGTTGAGAAAAGATTTAAAGAAGATCTACTAAGTATACCCTGGAAGAAAATCACCCAGTTACTGTATTTTACCACTGAAAGACAGAAAAAAAGTAAATCATACCATAAACATTTAGGTTTTTAAATAAGGAAATTTACCAGAGGAAATTTATTGCCCTAAATAATCTTGGAAAGGGCTGAAAGCTTACAAAGCTTTTATTTTGAATTATGTTGTAATAATTTTTAAATAAGGTACATTCTTACTTCTTGCCTCAATATGCAACTCTTAACAATGGTGACGTCAATCAGTAAATATCTATAAAGTAATATCCCCTTTAGGCTCTCTCAGTCCTAACATATACCTATCTTCATTTCACTTTTCCTAGCAAACAGGGCCCAGGGTCACCTGGATCCAGTTAAGGCCACCAGCATGTACCCAGCACCTGCTGCTCCTGACAGTGGCTCTCCACCCCTGCCAGGGAGGCCTGGACAAAAATAGAGGGGCTATGATGTGCAAAGTCAGCAGGCCCACATGGCAAGAAACCAGTGGAGTGGCGCATGGCTCCCCTGTGGTTCCATATGCACCTTTCACTTAAGGAGGCTCTAGCAGAATCAGCAAACAGGTGGAGATGGCTGTGTGAGCCTGGGGTGGGGTGGCCCAACCAGCCAGTGCTTTCCCCAGCCTCGACCAGTAGCAGGTGGACACCCCTTCCCAGGGTCCTTGTCCCTGAGATCAGGCTGGGCAGTATTGCTCCTGACTTCACTGCTTCCATCTCTGTCATGGGAAGACTTTTCTGTGCCAGGTGCCCAAGGGTGACTAAAGCAAACAGGAAGACATGGTGGAATCCACTGAGGAACCTGGAAGAAAAATGCCGGGTACCAAAGCACTGCAGCACCTGCACCATGGTGTGTCTAGCTGTGCTGTTTCTTCTGAATCTAACTAAACTAGTATTTTAATGGTGAATAATGCGACCACACATTGCCTGCACCAGGTTCACTTTGGGCTTTCTCCTGTAACACAGGTTATGCTAGAGCCCACAGGCTGGCTGAGAGCTACGCTGGCAGCTGTGCATGGATACCCGAGCAAGATGGCTGCTGTCCGGGACCCTTTCCTCCATACCTCCACCGAGGAGCTGCGCTAAACATCGGCAGGCACATAAATCCTCATGCCCATGCACTACCACTGGGGACACATTCCCTATAAGTTTCCACTCTGTAAGGCAGGGGCAGCTGGAGCCCCTGCCTGAGTTACCAAGCACAGCTACTTCACTGCTAAGGCAATGCAGGGCAATGTGGGCCAGTCCCAGTGCGGCCTTGAAGTCAGGGGTTTCCCAGGCCACTTGGACACGTCTTCATGCATACAGCATTTGGTTCATTACTGGCACTCTAAGTTAGATTAATTTTGTTTCACTTTTTAGGGGGAAATAGAGAGACAAGGACTTGCTATGTTGTGCACCTTGAATTCCTGGGCTCTGGTGATCCTCCTGCTTCAGCTTTGGCCAGTGGCAGGTGGACAAGTGGTAGCTGGGATTACAGGCATGGTCACCACTACACTTGGCTTTTTGTAAAACCTGTTTTCATGTATTTTTTTTGGCTTATTTTATTTATTCTGGTTCTGAGATAAAATCTCACCAGGTCTTTGGGGGAACAGATCCACCTTGATCACCCAGTGTGACATGTAATTTAAAAATATTTTTCCCTGGGTGCATTGGTATTTTGCCCTTTTCTACAAAAAAAATGAGTGCTAACTCCACAAAACTGCCTTCCATAGTAAGATGCCATGCCCTGATACTACTGGAGATCTCGCCCATGGGGAGCTGGAGGGGGTCAAGGGGAGTCACTATGAGGGGAAGTTGCAAGGCTGACAGCCTTACTCAAAACAGAAATCTTAGATGCTTTTGTTGCTTGAAACATTTTTCTGGGGTTTTGTTTCTCTTGAATATTTTGGTTTTTTCTCTAATTAAAAGCTGAGTTTAGGGCCAGGAATACAGCTCAGCGGTACAAGTCCCTGCCTGGCAAGCTCAAGAAAATGAGTTCAATTCCCAGTATCACAAAAAAGAAAAAAGAAAAAGAAAAAGAAAAAAAAGAAAGCTGGGTTTATTTTATGCATGTTTTCTGTTAACTAATTGCTGCTCTCTCTCACCTGTAAAATCTTCAGTCTTAAAAACATTCCTTGTCTTGAAATTAAGAAATATTCTTTAAAACTTTGGCCCCTGGCTTCTTCCCTCAACGTTGAGGGCTAGATTCCAGGCTTGACAAAGGCACAGGGCCAGGAGAGAGCAGCACTCAGTCCCCTCTTCCACACTGAAGCTGTCAGTGGTGAGAAGCTTGTTCTAAGTAACTGATGTGCCACCTTAAAGTGGTCATGGATAACCCACCATAAAGCATCACTTTGGGGAGCCGACCCCCTCAAAGGCTGCTGTCCAGATGTATGACACAAGGTGCAAAAAGCAGTCAAATCTCAACCCTCACCCCACATGTGCCAAATATGTAGAAAGCCACTAGGTTAGATATTTTCAAAATAAAATGCAAACATGATTATTTTTAAGGTTCCAAATGTTCCTGTGTCTGTACCTGCACACCCCTTATTTTTTCCTTAACTGAAAGAAATGATTCCCAGTATGTCTTTTCAGGCCTTTTCTCTCCACCAAAGCCCAGCACGTACCAGCAATGAGTCCTTTATAAAGCATTCGATCCTTCTCAGACAATTTCTCTCACTGGATTTGAGCTTTGCAAAAAGATTCAGCATTGCTTTTTCAAGGCTGGGAAGATGTCGGAGCCAGAGGCTGACTACAGTTGGTGTGGGGAGAGAAATCTTCTTCCTTTTGGCCAGAAACAAGCAAAATATTAGGTAGAAATGGACTGGGAAAGAAGATGATGAACAACATTCAAAATACAATTACTAATCCAACTTGTGAGAGTATTCCCCATAGTCCTAACAGCTGTTAATATTTATTATATCTGTAATTATTTATCACAAACTCACTTGCAAAGAAATGTAACTATGCTTTCATTTCAGCTCACTGAAGAATGCTCAGGAAAAATGTGCTTTTGGAAAGGTTAAGCAAATATATGTTAAAGAATGATAAAAAGTAAGTTTAAAAAGGGCCTCGGGATGTCCAAGCATATGTAATCCCCAATTAAGAAAGGATTGCTGTTGATAGTTTAAAGTGTGGAATCTCAGGACCATGACTATCTGTGTGACCTTGGGAAAGTTAGTTAACCTTTAAACCTCAGTTTACTCATCTGTATAATGGGCTTGACTCCTCAGTGCTGGAAGGATATAATACAGTTACACATGCAGTCATTAATATAGTGCTCAGAACATCATGACTATTCAAACCTCTGTTAATAAATCTATTGCTTGAAAGGTAAATACTTTTCTTAACAATTTCACACGTGGTGGTTATGGTGTAGTTAATGTACAGTGGACCTTAAGTACGATACTCAATAGACACAACCATTCTGTGCAGCTTTGTTCGGGGGGACTCCTGTGTCGAGATGTGGGGCTCTACCTCCCCTCCTGGGAAGGGACATGAAGGGGTTTTGCATTCCATGATCACAGAGCTGGCCTCCAGAGACTCCTGTCCTTTCTGCCTTATCTCTCACAGCAGGTGCTTTGAACGGCCCCCACCAGATGCTCACTGCTGTTACTAGGGAAGCTTGAGGTAAGAAGTCTCCCCACCACCCAGAGACCCTTCAGAGCCTGTTGCTCACCATGAATCCTGGGCTGCTTCTCTGCAGCACTGGCATGAAGCCAAAACATGGGGTTGGGGTAGAAGCAGGGGTGATACTCAAGGGCTTTTCCCTTTTCCTCCCACAGGCCTTGTTCTGGATTTACTGGGGTCACAGAAGAAATGGAAGGTGTATGTGTTGGGGGACGGGTGGAGGAACTGTAGAGTGCAGAGGGAAGGAGGGAAGGACATGGCCCCTTCCCTGATCTCCCTCCCTCCACACCTCACACACAACTGCCACAGTACACACACCCCTCAGAATGGAAAAAAAGGGAGGAAGAACATAATTTTTTTTTTTTTTTACAGAACCAGGGATTGAACTCAGGCCCTTGTGCTTGCCAGGTAAGTACTTATTCCACTGAGCCATCTCCCCAGGCCCAAGAACAGATTTGTGAAAGCTGCACCAAGAGCTAGGTTTGGCATGTGGACTCACTGTGTGGGAGGCACAGGCAAGCAGAGACATGAACTATATCCTTAAGTGTGTAGGGTCTGGCTGAAGGCACATATCTGGGAGGCATCACGGGCATGCACTTGAGGGAGGGGAATTTGAGTGGGACAGCCCAGAAGCACCTACGCTCAGGTATCTGGCAGAGGAGGAGGGTGACACAGGCAGAGGACAATGTCATCAGAGCTCAGAAGGGACAGGACTGGAGAAGGAAGTCCTGAGAGCACACTGTGGGAAAGCTTTGAGGCAGGCTGTCCAGGCTGGTTCTGTGTGGAAGTGGAAGAGGGTGAATGTAGCAGAGGGGCTGGGGCTGGAACCTGAACTGGAAATGAGTCTTCAGAAGGAGGTCTGGTGGGAGGGATACTGGGAGGAAGCCTGGGGTGGCCGCCTGGGTGCCCCTGGAAGATAATGTTTTTAAGACCACATGGCTGACTGCTGATGTGCAAGATATTCACTGCAGCAATGTTGTAAAGGCATCAGATTAAAGTACAGTCCACTCATGCCAAGGAAGGTGCTCCTATTTTTAAGAAATGAGCTGGATCTATATATTCTATATACTGGTTAACAAAAAAGTTCCAAACTGATGTATATGGTGTGATGCTGTTATTTCTTTGTTTTTAAAAACTACTTTAAAAAGACAAACTTTTTGGGTGGAGGGGTGCACCCCTATAATCCCAGCTACTCAGGAGTCTAAGCCCGGAAGACCACAAGCTTGAGGTAAAACTGGGCAATACAAAATCTCAGAAGAAAAAGGGGTAGAATATAGCTCAGTGGTTGACTTGCTTAGCATGTGTGAGGCCCTGGGTTCAATCCTCAGTAAGGCAGTGGTGGAGGGCATTGGGAGTGAGGGAGAGAGATTAAGAGGGAAAGAGCACTTTTATATAAGAAAAGTTTTGTATAAGAATATAAGGCATACTTATCAAAAGTACTGAAGAATGATAGAGATATTTAATATTTTCTGTACATACTCTGAGCATATTATCCAAACCAATAAGATAAATATACATTCTGTGGAAACAGCAAAGAGTCAATGAAGTAATAAAGAAAATACAATTTTTTAGGGATACTGAAAAGTTTCATTCTGTTCAATACATATGTGTTAGCTGCAGAAACTCTCAAAATTGCCCTTTTCTGAGTTATACTTTTTCTACTATCTGGATAGTATATGAAGAGTATACTTACGAAGAGGATGAATTCAAAGAAAACAGGAAAAGATGAATATTTGGCCCCCCAATTTCTACTTGATAATTAAAGGCATTTTCTGTACTGTAGCTATGTTTCAAATAACAAGAAGGATATTCTGGGGCTATGATTTCCCCCTGAAGTAATGAGGAGTAGACTCCTGGTTAGTGCTTTCACCTAGATTTTAGTGAAGATTTCTGACAAGAAGCAAGACAAGCCAAAACAGAACACTTTCCCTGCTATGAGACTCTTCCAGACAGATGCCTACTTGATATTTAGAAAACTTACTCTGTTTCCTTAAAATACTCAGTGTGACCTGCCCCTGTCCCCTTTAAAAAGAGACAGTAGGTAGAGAAATTGGTCCATCTGCCTATTAGATAATTTTGGCTCCATTTTTTTTTTTTAAGCTACAATTAAAACCCCGCAGAATCAAATTTTCCACAAAGAAGGCTCTTGACAGAGGCACCTTTTAGAGGGCTGTGCTCCCAAGTTCTTAAGCTATCTGGGGAAAGCAGGCTCGGGCTTCCAAAGCCAAGATGGACACACCTGTGACAGTCTATCTGGGCTATTTGGGCTACTACAGAAATCCATGAAAATCCTAACCATTTGTTCTGGAGAACTGCTTTATCTCAAGGAACTGGAAAGAATACTTTATTTCATCCTAAAGATACATTTACATGAAAACCTGATTTAAGACATGTATCACAGTTGAAGAAACTGTCACTGGTATCATCTGTATGTGTAGAGAAGGCTTCAAAACCAAAGCGTGGGAGCCACCAAGCAAAACAAATGTCTAAACCTTGACCAAACTGAAGCTTCTAATAGTTCTAAATCAGCACCAGCAGATTTTTGTGTGAAAACTTTTTCAATTATTGATTTCCTGACATCTTATTAAGGATGAAAGCAAGAGGATAAAGAGAAGCACAGAGAGAACATAAGGAAATCTCAATCAACTGAAAAAGAGGGTTTTAGTTACTGCTAATTTTTTGCTTCCTTTTTGTCCTAGGCATCACACTAACCTTTCTTTAATTCAAACATTCTCATGTTCACATTTAGACCGATTTTTTTGTGAGTTGGAAAAAATCATAAAACCAGGAGGTTGGTTATAGCTTTATAAGTGATTGTTTTTACTTTAAAAATTTTATTTTCCCAATTTATAAATGGATACTGCAATGGTTGGGAGATTTTAAATAACCAGTAGCTCCATATCTTAAATCCTGAAGCTCTCAAGAGCCTCCAACAATTGCCACCTAGGCCTAAAGGCAGGCCGGGTACAAGGGCTTATCATGAATAACAAAAGATGCTCTTCTCACCCAGACAAGTGAGCTTGTCTTTTTGTTTTTTGTAATTTGATACAAAAGAACGTCTACTCATTGGCAAATTATTCAAAGAATATAAATGACAATCTTCTTACTGGCTAATTGATTCTTATTAAGCATCTGTGGAAACCATATTAGCTCTTTTAGTATTGAAAATTTGGCTTATATTTGGCCTTTGTGACCTTTTACTATTAGGAAAAGATAGGAGCTAAGAAAAACCTCAAACATTGTCAAAAATAATAAAACTGTTATTAAAGTCAATATAATAACAAGGTCTGGAGAGATAGCTCAGGGGACTAAGCACCTGCTTAGGCAAGTGCAGGGACCTGGCACCACATGTCCCGCTGTGCCCCC
>NDGM011256722.1:0-27731 GCA_002564305.1 Octomys mimax
ATATATATATATATATATGTATATATTAAAAATATATACATATATATTAGATACATATATATTAGATAAAGCCCTTAATACATGTTCATTTTACATTTGTATGATTTATGAGTTTGCCCTATAATAAAAATAACTTCCAATGCAGTTATCCCTTCTCTGTACATGTAAATTAGTTTAATTTAGCCTTTCCATTTGATTTAGCTCAGATGCCCAAAGTCTGAATCTTTAGAGAAAGCAAAAGGACAGATATAATGTAAATATAAGTAATATTAAGCTACATTTTTTAACTTTACTTGGTAAGATCCTGGGAGGCTCAATTAGCAATGTGATATATGCCACACATGGCTGTGAGGCAAGAGCTCAGCTTTTATTTATCTCTAGTTCTCAAAGGAACATCCTACCAATGTTGCTACTGTGCTAATGCAGCACAGATGGATCTTTGTTCAACTCCCTGTGTACTTTTTATGTGCTAATTAAACACTTAGCAAAACACAAGTCACTGCCTTTTAACTGAAAGGTTGAAATGCTGAAATACTAAAATGTTACAGCTTTTGATTTAAGAACAGTGCAGCCATACTCTTGCATGGTAAATTGTACTCAAAAGCATGGTTTCTTTTTTTAATTAACTAATAAGTAATAGGATATTTAAGAGTGAAAAATAACATAAATATTAAATCTGATTATAAACTCAATATTTTACTCATGCTTAATAAAACAAATGTGAAATTTTTTCTAGACGTGCTAAAAAATGAATAATGTTTACAAACACTCAATGACTTAGACCTTTTCTATCAAGGACTTAGGCTGCATTTCATAAAGCTAGTATTTTTAACACATTTTATTAAAATGCTTACTGAAATTGACTTTAGTTGATCTTAATGACAGCTATCAAAATCACCAAAAAAATTAGTCAACATTTTTTATTACAGATCCAGAGTAAAACATTATATGAACAGAAGAATGACATAGTCACAACACAGTAATGGCAAATCTTTACATACTGTTCACTCTGAAGAGATACTCTTCTAAGCAAGCTTTTTACATATATTGTTCATATTAATTCCTTAAATATAAATAGGCCTTACTATTATATTAACTCATTCATAAGGAAACAAAGACCCAGCGAGAATATAACTTATACAGTTTTATGTAGTTTATAGCATCAAGATTCAAGTCTTAGCAGTCTGGCTCCCTTGTGCTACTCCCCTAACTATCTTTCATTAGAGACCAGCTTTCCTTCACTTCCCCAACACATTCCTAATGTCAGTGTTCTCATTACAAAATACTCAAGAACAAAGCGGAAGTGCAAATTCATGAGGTCTAATTAGCTTCCTTCAGTAAATTGGAAAGATAGACTCAACTGCTAGATACAAAGAATTTTGGCAATCAAAAGGATTAGATTTATTACTTTTATGTTTTGTGCCCTAAAATTTGTAATATCCCTTGCCAGATTACTTCTACAATAACAATAAATCCCTCTACAAAATAATCATTATTCATCTGAAGATTGGGAACTGATGTCATGAATAATCTGAAGTCCCTACTAGTCACAAATATTTCATTTAGCATTGTAATACATTATATAAGTATCTTTCTTCATACTTATGACCAACATCAAAGTTCTCCGAACAACATTAAATCAAAAATGCTGGGTCCTAGGAGAGACTAGCCTGGGATTCTCTGTTTCTACAAGTCATTGAAAATGACTCAGTTTAGAGTCAAGGCTTTATATAGAAAACAAATTAAGATATTCACCACGAATGATCTATTTCCTTGATAACTTGTTCTATTCTTCAGTATATTCTACAGTGTATACTACAGTACTGTACTGTTATAGTTCCTTAAAGTACAAGTAAGAAAATCATCAAATTACTTATATAGGAGTATAAATAAGCTTTCATGTGTAAGGGCAGTTATAATTCAGTTCACTAGCTGTGCTGTCAGGTAACCTTTTCTTTTTTTTTTTTTATTAGCTCAGGCTGCCTTAGGGCCAGTCTAGTGCAGCTTGTGAAGCTGAAGATCAAACCATGGTCCCCTGCGTCTGACTGAGTTTGCCCAAGCAGGTGCTTTAAACAACTGAGCAAGCCCCTGCCTGGTAACCTTTTAGAAGACATCAAAGAGAGAGAATTTGTCACATTAACCAAAAGCTTAGCAAAGCTCACTGAGGTTTAAGAAAACAGAAAGTCCTATAACACTTAAAAATGGTCCCCTGGAAAAAGTTGTATTAAAATTGTTTTTCTTCTAAATATTGTCTATGGTCCTGCAAAAGCGTGTTACACCTAGATAATAGTGTTGCTGTCTGTTAGCAATAAATGGAGTACAAAGCTTAGTTAAGGGTGTGTGTTTACGTGTGTGCGTTAAGTTTGCCTTTGGTTGGACAGTTGTAAATATGATGACTTTTAAATGGTTGTAATAAGTAATCATCTAAACCAATGGGAAAAGAGCAAGTGAGCAGAAGACATCAAACCTTCAGGTTTTTAACCTTCAGGTTTTCATATCTTCTTTAATAGTATTCCTTTTTTGTTTCTTATTTTGGTTTATTAAATGATAATTGGTTAATACAGTGAGCAATTTCATATCAGTTTTTTAAAAAGACAAATCCTTTCACAGGGACTGGGGATTTGGCTCAGTGGTAGAATGCTTGCCTAGCAAGCTGGAAGCCGTGGGTTTGGTCCTCAGCATCAAAAACAAAAACAAACAAACAAACAAAAAGAAATCCTTTCATATATGATTTGATAAAGCACCACCAACTGAGGTGGAAAAGGTTCTAAAAACCACAAAATCCTGCAAATAAAACTTGGAAATTATCTATTCCAGAAGTTTTTAACCTTGCTTTACCATGAATTTATTTACTACTCTGCCAAAGCCTACAGCCTTCTTTTCAGAAAAATACTTCTAATGTATAGGATTGTATATACAGGATTATAAAGATAATCAATTAAATTGGAATGTTAATCAAAATGTTTTTTAAAACTTTGTAGTATTATGCCTCTTTAAAATACATTATTCTAGAACCTAGTTTAGTAACTTCTATGATTTCAAATTATGTTACTGAAATAATATTGTAAAATATTACAATAATTTGAAGTTAAGTGTTCTTTTAATATTATTACATTTCTTAGGAAAGGGAATAGTAAATATTAGTTTATTAACTATAAATATTGTGATTTTATTTCTCCATTCCAGTAAATGCACTCCTAATTTTTATCCATAAGTTTCCCCAAAAGCCCTCTGATTTCAGTTTAAACCCCTGAAAACATCCCTTTTTTAATAAAAAACTAAGACCCATGCAGAAGAGATAAACTCATACAACACAGAACTTAGTTGATCTTTGCAGATCTAGTCTCAGGAGTTTACTCAGCCTTTTGTGGAAGTTTTAGTCTTAAAATAACAATTATACAGTAGTTTTTTAGTTGTTCATGCCATGATCTAGAGGAAATATTTTAGTCTTATGCCTCAGATTCTATTTACATAAAATATAGGTAATTCTAGTGCCTACTTCAACAGCACATATACTAAAATATAGGTGACTCTAAATCTATATCAGTGTAAGAATAATGATTTAGATTTGGACTTTTGTAATAAATTGTGTTAAACCTCACATAATTTTTTCTACATAATTTTCTGTATCTGTAGATGAGGAAATTAAAGCTCCCAATGTTCGCTGTTATGTCCAAGGTCACATAGCTAGGAAGAGAAAACCACTGGACTCCAAATATGTTCCCTTCATTATCTTTCCTCTCATATCATAAATAAACCAAAGTTCTTGGAGTTCTTTGGTTGAATGTGTTGTGATACTGTCATTCTAAGTAAACACAAATGAATTATCATCAGGCTCGGGTGAGTCTAATACTTGTATCTTATTTATACAAGTAAGGTGATTAAACAAACCATGGAATAAATGCTTTCTAGATCAGTTCACCATGTTTGTGTAGAAGTAAGAAGAGAAAGAAATAGAATACAAGGTTCTAAGAATGTAAAATAATTGGCTTACTGTTGCTTAAATAAAATCTTTTCTTTCCTCCATTGTAGGTTAGATAAATAAGCAAGTAATCTGAGTAAATACCCATGAGATATTTATCAGTTGGAGTTAATACCATTTTCTGTATCCTCTTAAGTGTTATTTTAATGGATAAATGATACTCAATGAGTTTGTTCTTTTGAAATAAACTAATCTTAACTACATTTTAAAAGGTACAAAAGTTAAAGTCAAAAGGACTATAGTCCACAAAAAATCTCTATCATCTCTGCCATTCCAGTGACCTAGCCATATGAGATAATAGAACATCCTGCTCTCTTAGAAAATAAGGAATCTTCTTAATTTGAGCTTAATTTGAAATCCTAGGTATAGAAAGGCTATATTGAACTCCACATACAACTATTTCATTAACTGTAGGTACTATCAAAAGTAATGTGCTTTCTAAATCATCAGGATCATTTTGTAGGATATCCAGCATCTCTTAGCTATAACCCACTTGTCTTTGAATATTTGTATATGTACATTATTTAAAAAGAATTCATCTTCTGAGAGCAAAAAGAACAATTACTGCAAGATCAGTAGACAATCAGATTTAGTGTGTGTTTACACAAAGCATTATGTTTGAATAACTTAATGGTAAATATAAAGAGAATTAACTTCCTTGTCCTTTCTAAGTACCTACACTCTATCTGGGGACTAATATCAATAACTGGGATGTTAACAGCTATGTAAGTCATATGATAGTAATTCAAATAGAATACTTTAAGAATTTAGGGAAGCCTAAACCTAGATTGTAGTAAAAGTCATCAAAGTATATTTTTAAAATGAATGAGTTTCATGGTAGATAAATTATATCTCAACACTTAAAAAGAATTTAGATAAGGAAGATATTCTTGTTGGGAGATTGTCTTACAACTTCTATAATCTGAGCTGGGATCTTAAAGAGCAGGTAGAGTTTGGATCAGAAAACAAACAAGTTTTTCCAGAGATCTTATGCTCTTTCTCTCTCTCCCTCTCTATATTCTTCCCTCTCTTTTTTTCCCTCTTTCTCTCAAAATAAAGGCTTACCTTCATTTCCAGCTGAGGAGAAAATTACAAGGCGGAGTGTAACTGCAGAGACATCTCACAACTATCAGTGGCTCCACTGATCATAACTACTACTGACAATCCATTTCCACTTTATAACTTAAAATCAGTGAGATATATATCTATATAATTTCCTTCAAACCCCACAACAATCTTTATTTTACCCATGAGGAAACTAAGATTATAGGAAAACCGAGAGCCAAAAATACGTAAGTCATGTTACAGGGAATATCAAGATAGTCTGGCCTGCTAAGAATAAAATGAGAACAACAGCAACAACAAAAGATAATATAAGTACAGTTGAATAGTTTGAGTAATTATAGATCTGCTAACTAAATTTAGATGTGACACATAAACTAAAATTCATCCCATACTAAAATAATAGACTATCAATGATGTTAACTACTGTCATCAATAACAGGAAAGCAAAGTGGAATTTGTTCTCAGTTGATATGACCCTGTTATTGATACTAATAGCATCCATACTCTGTTGAGACTAAAACTCATAGGAAATATTATGCTTTTTAAATAATAGCCCTAAGGGCCAACCAAATAGCTCAGTGGATTAAAGCACCTGCAATCAGGCACAGGGGCCAGGGGTTCAATCCCCAGGCCTGCCATGCCAGCCCTGCCCCCCAGGTGTGCTGGGACAGCAGTTGAGACTGGGCGTGGTGGTGCACACCTGTAATCCCAGTTCTTGGAAGGCTGTAAACAGGCAGATCACTATGAGTCCAATCTAGTAGTGAGACCCTGAACACCCGGTAGACCCTTCCCTAAAATACAATAAATAAATAAATAGGTAGCCCTTTTATTACTTTTAACAGTGTAAATAGAATTTAAGTGATGTCTTTCCAAATTGCAGTACTTCTCAGATTTCCTAAGTAAACAAAATTTTAATTTCTAATTTAAAATGTTATTCCTAACCAGTGAAGTCATCCTAAAAATAGAAGATAGGATTTCCTTAATGGGTATCAAAGTGAATAACTTCTTTCCTTCTTGACTTTGCCCCCATCTTACCAACTTTTCTGAATTTTTCCATGTAAGGCATACTGCATATCATTTATGAGATAAAGCCTGGTGAGCAGCAAAATAGACATTTTTTGTGAAACCCAATTTATGCTAACCTGAAATCAAATGTAATCTTCAATATTTATACTTCCTTATATTGTTATGAACCTATTCTTAACATGAGTTTGATTTTGTTTCTCTCCTCCTTTACTTCTGTGAAATGCAGAAGGAAAGAGGTATTTGTTATTCACACATTTGCACCCCCACTAACTGGTGTTGCACATCTGGCTTCCACTGGAGAGCCCCTGACATCCCAGGGAACGGTGATCAAAATTCCACACATTAGCTTCAAGCTGGGGGCTCGTAGCTACTGCAGCATTGAAAGGGAATCTTTTCCTGGCTTCTTTAAAATAAGCATGGTGATGGGATGGTTTAAGGGAAGAACACCTCTCAAATCACATGACCACTGCTGTGCTTCCGTGTGTCCTGCTTTCTTCATAACAGCTTGGCACTACATTCTTTCCCTGTATCTTAGTGGGCTTGTGTGTGTGTATGAGTGGGGTGGGGATGCAGGAATGTAAATGGATGATGATACATTTTGCATGCATCTTTCACCATTAGAGTGTGCCTTCCCTTATATGTCACAAATTATACTCACATTAAATCTGTGTCCTGAGAGATTGGGCTGTCTCTCCCTTTTTGTGTGAGATCTATATGTTTTGGTGTGTTTTGGTGTTTACACCCTCAGTTATTCTTCATGTTGCATTAACTATAAGTTGAAATGTTCTCCAATAAGAGTTAGCTTTTCATGTTGGGCTGAAAAAGTCTTCATTTCTGTGTAGCAATTCCTCTTATTATAACCTATGGCTTTCAATTGTACCTCCCATAATGAAGAGCTGACTTTAAACACTGTGCTATTCTTGTTATGACCTAAGCATAAGGTAAGTGATTTCTCTAACTGTATCTAAAGATTATAATTGTTTCTTAAAATTTCTCAGCTTTTTAAAGGCATTTTTGCTTTTGTTCCATACCATTTATTATGTGCTTTTCCCTCCTTTGTTTTCTATTTCATATCTTAATGGCTAATGTGATCTTCAGCAAAAATTAGATTGCACACGTAAACACATCTTGAAATAAATACTTGATGTTTCAAAGCAATCTTAATTAGTAATGAATAATTATTTTTAGTATGTCTCATGTTTTTTATTTCTTCCATTAACTTTAATATATTGTTTATACACATTACTTTAGTTTGATTCCAATTGAAAGGAAAATTATTTGTCAGTACTATAAAGTCAATCAGATATTAATTGTAGTAAAATAACATGACCCAATAGGATAAAGAGGTAGATAATGTGATATCATGCCCTTCGTTTAATCTTTCCTTTTAATCCCTGACAGGTTTTATATTAGCCCAGAATCTCAGGGGTTTGTTTTTGTTTTTTTTTTTCAGACTTTTTTTTTTCCCCACCATTGAATAAAGCCAGGTAACAAAGAAAACATACCATAAAACTGAAGACAGACCTTTTTACCTTCTTTATATGTGAGAACAAGAGTGAGAACGATTTTATTCTTACAAGTAAATCCCATTGTGAGTTAGGTAAATAAGGTTTATACTGAGATTTTATAAAATTATGTAAATATAAATATGACCAGTTTCATAGTACAAGAGCATCTCATTCACTGTATACATAAAAAGTAAAGAAAGTTTTTTTTAAAAATCACTTTCCTTAGGGGCCGGGGAGATGGCTCAGTAGAATAAGTGCTTCTCTGGCAAGCGCAAAAGCCTGAGTTCAATCCCCAGTTCTGCAAAAAAAAAAAATCACTTTCCTTAGTGTTGTACATATATATATTTATAATCTCATAATGTCATTTTAAAATTGATTTCCCTCAAATCTGGTTCAAATAGGCAAGGTAACAAAGATGGGAAAATTGGCTATACCACTGTTGACAATTTGAAAACCTGAATAAATTCTTCTATGCAAGGAATTGGATTGCTTTGATCATGCCATTGTCTCTTCCAAAACTGTTAAAATCTTGTTCTAAATGAGGATATCACAAAACAACACACATTTCTTTATTAATTTCATATTATGAAATTTTTTTTGTTAATTTCTTAAGCCTCCTTGGGAAGGAGAGAGTTTTGTTGTTTGGTTTGCTTTTGGTTTTTTTGTTTTATTTGTTTTTTAACCAGCTAGCTTTTCACCACCATTTTAATTATATACATTATCTAATGTGTATAGTAGACATTAGATAAATCTTTTGAGCATTTTATGAGACAATTTAAACTACTCATCTGAACTGCTCTGTTCATTATAAATCTTTTGTTTCTATCCATACACTAGCTCCACTCTAGATTGGAAGGGCTTAAAGATGAACTCTGGAGGAGTAGAGGCTACGACTTAAGAGTAACTATTACTGATCAAAGGAGCTACTTTTCCATTCGCAAACATTGCTTTGCGCTATGGGTTTGGGCTCCTTCTGTTTCACATCTTGTTGAAGACTTTCTTGACTTCCATTTGACTTCTTTGAACTGTTTTTGTCTCAGCATTTTCCTTTCTTTTCCCTCTCACCTAGATTTTTCTCTCACACTTTTAGCATTCTCTTGTGTCCTTTGAATCACTTCAAAACATAGTTTCTTTCTTTATTAGATTTGTCTGTTTACGTGTTTCTTTTCTTCTTTAAGATTGTAGTAGTGTAACTTATTTTCATTCCATAGTATGCCAACTTGCTTATTTATTTTGCAGCAAGTTCATTAGTCATTCTAACCCTCTTGGTATGAATTTTTAATAAGAAATTATAGAACATCCTCCATTTGCATACTGTCCCCTACTATAAGCTTAGAGTTTTCTTTTTCTATCACCTAGATTTGTTCCCTGGGCCTCTCCCTTTTCCTTATTCTCATGTCTTCCCTGTACATTTTTCTTTATCATTAATTTATTTCCCATTTGGCCCAGAATTGTTCTCTAATCAGACTCCTAAGTAAAAGAATGTAAAGAATTTTATCTTCCAGATTGGCTTCTTCCTTCTAGTGTATTTAGAACTAGTTGAGCAATTCGGGCCAAAAGAGAATAGCTTTAACATGTGGAATTATTTTTCCTCTTGTTTTCCTTTTTGGGGTATGCGTATGTGTGGGTCCCCTCCTCCTTGTCTGTATGTTTGTGACATTTTTTATTGTTGTTTATTTAAACATTAACAATTGTTTTTTTCAGGAAAGGATAACCATACCCACCCTAAGTTACAACATTCCTTTCATAAGTTGTTTCATACAACAGTAGATTGTGTTAAACTGTAGAAGTTAACTTGTACATATATCCATTGGGGCAAGCTGCTGTGGAGTGGGAAAAAGAGGTGTGGAACTGAAATATATTTGTGTCTAAAATTAACATTAATGCTATCCACTGTGGCCCTTGAATGCAAGTTTTATAACCATTAGAAGAATGATACACTTTGACCTACATATTTGAATCAGACCATATGGTTTCTGATTAATAAATTACATACACACCTAACAACTAGTAAATAAATAAGTTCAATTTCATTGATTTCCAATGGAATCTTTCATAACCAGTAAAATTATAATAAATTAACTATAATCAAATCACAAAGGTTATTAGAATTAATGCAAAATATTTCATATGTGAGTTTATTTCCTCTCTAGCATATATATAGTACTAAAAAATGACTACAAAAAAAATTAAAATAAAATAAAAAATGACTACAATGAAATGTTGGATTACATGTTTATTACTTGAATTTTATTATAATTCTAGTTAAAAGATATGCTAAGTTCTTTATGATTAAGGATTTGTATTTACAAGTGAATATGTAGTAACTTGAATTTTTTCCACTTATAATCATCTCTCAATATTGATGGAGAGTTGGTTTTGGTACCCCTGTGAATACCAAAATCCAAAGATCCTCAAATCCTTTTTATAGAATAGCAAAGTATTTATGTAAAACCTCTGTATATCCTCCTTTATACTTTAAATCATGCCTAGGTTACTTATAATACCTAATACACTATAAATACTGTATAAATGATTGATGCACTATGTTTATACAATATAGATGCAGGGGTTTTTTTTAATATTTCTATACAATGATTTGTCACATTCATGGATAAATGTGGAGGGCCAGCAGTGTTGATTTCAGATGAGACTGGGCACATTCAGGGTGGTATGGCCATTGATTATGGTATCAATTTCAAATGCACATAAGTAAAAATTTCCTTTGGTTTTATCAAAATATCCAATTCTTGATATTGTGCCCATCTTTTTTTCAGAAATTGTTTTTTAAGGAAAGGATGAATATATATAAAACAAATATAACGCATTTTTACTAACATGTTATGACATCAGATATTTATGAAATCTCTGCTCCTAGACCTCAGGAGCTTGCCCATTAAGTATGCATATCTGGCTATCTGTATTTTACATCCTCAATTACTGAGTTTATGCTTTCTCTGCAGGTCCAGTCCAGGTGCAGCAGCAAGGAAAACATTCTCAGAGCCAGTAAGTATTTTATCACTTTAGGTAGGCTACTGACCTAAATACCATGAATCAACAGAAAGTAAAGCTGAAATGAGATTTTGATGAAGTGAAGAAGAATAATGTGGACATGCTATGTTAAGAATATGAATATTAGGGTTTTTACCTAAAGATATTTGTTAATATATAACAAATGTTATTAACTTTTTTTAATGTGAAATGTTTCCCTTAAGTATTTGCTAGCAAAGCTTTGATGCATTCTTAATAGGGTAGAAATGAGCTCCTTTATGATCCAGACCCCCATAATGGCCAAATAAGTTATATATATGACTCTGTGAGGGTGCATCTTAATCATTTTGTGAATATGAATACTGAAAGATTTTACCTTCAATAAGCAAAGTAAGTTTTAGAACATTACACCCTGAACCAAAGCTGAAAGCCTGTGGTTTCATCTTTCATAGTGTTAACTTTAAAGTCATTTAGCTTCATATACTATATATATTATATTGCATATTATTCATTTTCCTATTTTATCAAAATAAATTCCAAATTGCATTTCCTTCTGTATCCTTAAGATTATATCATATGGGACGTTTTCCCTAAGAGCTTTATGATCATAAGAGAGAAGTACATTATAAATGCTAATATATTTTATTGTTATTTGTTACTTAATAGCTTAATGACATGCTTCCATCTTCTTTCTGATCTTTATGAAGAGAAGTACAAATGAGACATACTATAATGGGTCTACTCGAAACCCCTACTACTGGGGGTTTTAGTAAATGGGATGATTTATATTTCTACTAGAATGTCAGTAGTTTATAACAATCAAAGAGTAATTGGAAGGGCTGGAGAGATAGCTCAATGGCATAAGCACCTGCCTAGCAAGCACAATGTCTTGAGTTCAATCCCTATTCTAAAAAAGAAAAAGAGAGAGAGAGTAATTGGGGAATTTCAAAAAAATAAAATCTATGTTTTATTTTATTTAGTATAAATTTTTCCCACTTCTGTTTTCTAAATCAGTTAATTTAACTCAGAACCCTTGGGCAGGCACACTATAATTGTTTGCCCAAACCATATGTATTAGATAAAAAAGAACTTCCATCGTGTCTGAAGCTCTAAGTTCAATCCCTAGGACTGCTAAATGTACATATATACAAACATACTAACAGACAGGTATATTTTCACAGGTTTCTGTATCATTTTCCAGATACATGAATCTGAGGGAGACTCTTCAGTAAGGAGGTGTAAAATCCTATAATCCCTTACTGAGACCTAAGATAGAGAAATCTGAGGGTCAGATGTATGATGACTTCCACTTGTTGTTGTTCCTGAAATGATGACGGGTTACTGATGTAGACTATGGTGATTAAAACAAAAATGATTTCTTAATGAGCATAGATTTCTTGAATCTTTTTTCACTTCTGTCATGGATTATTGTGTGGCTAGAACCTTCTTTTAGGTATTCTCTTACTGGTGTTTTGGATAATAATCAGTTTGGGTGGATATCATGATGATCAAGTTTTATTGATCTTGTTTTCTTGTGGTGAAATAATTCTGTAGATGTCCTTTATTGTGATTTATATCATAGTCTTGTGACTTCTGCAAGTTTATGATCTTTCCCAAGAAAACCAAGTTAATAACATTCTCATGCCATGGCCTCACTCAGGACTCAGGACCATAGATTGTTCTTTCTCTGAACTTTTTAACTAAAATCCCCCATTGTTTAGATTGTTTCTATGTTTTTGTTGTGTGCTATACTGAGGTCATCTAGAACCTGTTAACCATTCTACTCTCTTTTCTTTTCAACCCAAACCCCCTTCTTCGAGCCCAATCCTCACATAAACTGTCCATTCCTTGTTTTCCTAGAAAGCTTTTTCTTATCCTTTTTAGCTCAGGTATGATTCTTCTGAGTTCTCTGCAATCATGATGCTTACTCCTTTCATATCCCTACTGTTTCTTATACTTTAATAATTTTTCACTTATTTATTACATTAACTGTTCTCAAGGAAAACATTTCCAATCTGTAGGCAGCATAAAGAAAATTAATGTGTGTAAAAGTATATATAGCATAATATATCCAGATTCTAGAGGAAGGAAAATAGTAAGAACTTAATACAATTTATCTAAATTGTCGAAGGAAGAGATAACTTTGGTTGCTTTGTCAAAGGAAACAGTAACTTTTCTTTGATTCTTTAAAAATACCATGAAAACAACCTGTTAAGTTTCACCAAATTCTTAATCTCAGAGTCTCAGAAAGCAAAGGGCAAAGGCAAAATATATTTGAGATTTTGAAGTTTGTTTATTATTGTTGGACATCCATTTATTGATTCATTTGATGAGGCAACAGCTATACAGCAGAACTTAGAATTCAGTTATGCTACCCACAAATCAAAAGGCTTATCACGAGAGATTGTGCTCCTTTTATTAAAGTACTATACATGTCTAAGTCAAGCCAAGATAGTAGATATCATCTTTAATATAAGAATAAGGTTTAGAGGTCAGGGATATACCTCAGCAGCACAAGCACCTTCCTGACAAGCACAAAATCCTGAGTTCAAGTCCAAGTACAAAAAAAATAATAATAATAAGCGTTAGAATAACCCAATATAAGAATAGAATAAGATAAAGGGTGTTAACCAAACTACTTAATTTTATGGTTTATTTTCTGAACATTTTTGCAAGATCAAAAATCCCAAAGAAGACTAACAGAGATATAAAACATTCTTACCTTAAAGCGGCATATGAGCAGCACGTTATTCCTTAAGAGGTCAATATTGTATTTAATGCCACTGAGCCACTGTTTTTCTAATCTCATGAAGTTTTCATGTGAGGAGTTCCTTAACCTTGCTGGCAATATCTGACTCACCTGGTCTTCCCTGCATCAAAACATTTGGAATCCTTCCTGCTTCCTAGTAAATTTTGACAGCAAAGGCACAAATTCATGAATTGCTTTGTATAGCATCACCATCTTAGCAGTATTAAGTCTTGTAGCCAGCGTTCATTTACTGTAAGCATGAGGTTCACTCTTACATAACAGGGACTTTTTACATTTTCACTAGGCCAAAGCACATGAGTATCTGGTAGAGGTTCCACTCCCAATCACAAAGTGACATGTGTGTTTATTTCTGGAGAAACTTATCACACAAATCTCTCTGGCACTTCTTACCTCAGAGGTGAAAATACCACACCATTGTTAAACTTGAGATTAGCATGAACCACTATGCCAACTCCATGTTTTTCTCCCAAGCTGCTTCTGCATTCAGGATCCAGGGCCATTCAGGCCAGGCTTTGCACCAGCTCTGTAATAGGCTACCACACATTCTCCAGCAGAGGTCAGGATCCCATGCGCATAGTACACCTGACTTCCGTACAAAGGGCTTCAGATCCCAATAAAAGGATCTGAGGGTGAAGGTTTAAAAACATTTTAGAGTTTACGCTATTTTCAATGCTTTCAAATTACTATATTTGAGCTCAGCATTTATTTTAGAGGGCTAGGGGGGTCCTTCAGTGGTAGTGTATATTTAACATGTGTAAGGCTTGGAGTTGATCCCCAGGACCACTCATAAAGAAGGGGAGGATTTTTTTAAATTTAATTAATGTTTAAATGTGAGATATAGTGACTGTATATATTTGTAAGGTATAATGAGTGTGACATTTCATTTCAAATGTACAGTATGTAAAATCGGATCAAGGGTAATTGGGGTGTGTGTGTGTGTGTGTGTGTGTGTGTGTGTGTGTGTTGGTTATTTTTAGTTGAATGAAAAACAGCCTTTCCCAAGGGTGACAAAGGGAACTGAAGGGCAGAAGGAAGCTAGGTGTAGGCATCTCAGCAGCTCCTGCTCCACAATCTGGCAGCAAGGGGGGCTCTGCTGGAAGCCGGGTGCAGCACAGTGACCCCTAGAAGGGAGGGTGGAACTGCTGGGCCACTCTGGTCCCTGGAATGGTCGGGGAGGGCTTCCAAGACAACCAGCCACTTGACATGATTAATGCTGTTATGCTTGGGGGCATTAAATTAAGGGATGACAAAGGGAGTCAAGAGAGTGGCTTATTCAGATGGGTTCTGAATCACAATCAGGAAATAGTCTTTATCTGGTGTGACCGTTATTTCATTTTTCTTGGAGCAAATTTGGAAGAAAGTGAGGTTATTCTGGGGGTCAATTTCACACACTGTGCTCCATGCCTTCAAGATGAAGTTGTGCATGAGGTTGGTGTACTGTGTGGTGGTAGGAATGTCCATGGTACTCTTGATGGGAATGCCTTCTGTGTTCATCATGACTCCTTGCACTCCTTTCTGGCTCTGAAGTCATTTCAGTATCTCTTCCATCTCTGCCATCTCTGGCCAATCCAGTAGCTCCGCGTCACCAACTCGCAGCTCAGTCCCGATCAAGGGTCATTGGCATATATTTCACCTCGAGTTTAAAGATTCTTCTGTCTGATCTACTTGCTTGATGTTCACTATTGCATCTTTTTATTCCATTCACTGTATAGTTCAGCTCTAGAATTTCTCTTTGGTTCTTCTTATGATTTTTAACTCCTTTTGAACTTCTGTGTATTATTTTTCTGATTTTATTATGTGTTCTCCTTTAAGTTCACTAAACTTCCGTAAAAGAATTGCTTTGAATTCTTTTCAGGTAATGTATTTGTAATTTTTCAGGTCTTATGTTTTGTGGGGATTAGTTACTGGAACATGCTTGTGTTACTTTAGTAGTCTCAAATTTCTTTGAAATCTTTTTTTCTTGCCTTGGATTCATGCCTACACACATCTGATAAAATGTGAGCTGGATGGAGTGTGGCCATTCTGGCTCCAATGAGCACACAGAGGTATAATCCATCAATTCAAATCAACATCAGCCAAAATCTCAGTTCTCAATGGCCGAAAGTTGTGGGTGTCAATAACAGTGATGAAAGATACTGATGTTTTTACTGATGTGCTAAACAATGGTAGAATTATCCTGTTCTCTTTTTCTCCCATGGAGAATATTTTGGCTTTGGGGATCCCTCTTAGCACTGGATCAAGCTCATGGCAGCAGTAGCATAAAAATCTGAGGCTCAGTACCCGTGGAGTGACCATGCATTGAGGGTCTGGAGTTCATTAATAGACCTCAGCTTTGGAGTCTTGATTAATGCTGGCATCAGTGCTTAGGTTACAAGTATCCCAGGGCAATGTTAGTAATGGTGTTTGAGGTCCCAGCGTTTATAGTGCAGCCATGGAGTTGGGGCCTGGAACACACAACTATAGAACAGAAGCTTTGGGGCATATCCACTTGTACTGTAGCAGTGGTTCTTATATCAGAGGCAGTAGCTTCTGAGCTATTACCTAGAGCATGCATCAGAATGGAATATGTGAATCTGAGGCAGCATAACAAATGGCTCCTCCTTGAAGGAACTACCCCCGCTTCAGGAAGACTGGAACAGTCATCCTGATTTATGATATATTTTTGATTTTATATTAATTTTATCTTAGAGACATTTACTTGAAGACATTGCTATTTTATTGGAGACACATATATAATAGACTAGTGAACAATGAGACATAGGTAAGATAAATGCCATTCACTAAAACTTCTTGCTATAAGTACTAAAAGAAAAATTTTAAATACATAGTTATTCCTCAGTATATGGGGGAAATTGGTTCCAGGACCCTCCATAGGTCTTCCACGAATGCTTCAGTCCATTATATAAAGTAGTATTTGCATATGAACTTTGAGCTTCTTCCTATATACTTTAAATCATCTATATATTATAATTAAGTGCCAATGCCACTAGTTTTTATACTGTAGAGAAAAAAAGACAAGATGTGGTCACTTTGGCAGCACATATACAGAATAAAGTCAAGATGTTTGTCAATGCTCACTGCAGATCTATTTTTTACAAGTATTCCTGATGTGTGAGTTATTGGACCCTCAGTGCCAAATATGTGGATGTGGGGAACCAACTATAGTAATTTAGCTCTATCTCCTAAATTTCTGTGCACCTTGGCTTTTGTAACTAATATGTAAATTTTTCTAGTCTTATTCTAGTCAACATAATGATATTTAGATTCCCTCTTCCTGTGATCTTAACACTCCAGACAGTGTTTTCAGAAAATAGAATTAATTAAAAATTATTATACTGAAATTTTTCTGTTCATGATTCTACTTATAGCCTTCCCTTATTCCAGTACTTTAATATCCATATCTAAGTGTCAGATAGTTGATTTTTCAGTATCATTTTAATGTTATTGATTTAAAATACCTTCAGAAGCCACTTGCCAGGCATGGTGGCACATGCCTATAATCCCATCACTTGGGAGGCTGAAACAAGAGGATCATTGCAAGTTCAAGGCAAGCCTAGAATAAAATGAGTTCAAAGGCAGCCTAAAATGCATAATGAGACCTTGTCTCAAAAAGACAAAAAGAAAAATTAACTCTACTATCATCAGATATGACCATTATTACCTATAACAATAGACTCAGTGCATTAAAGTCTCCTAACATTTAAAACATTACAGGTCACACATTTTAATTCTTTTTTTTTCATAAATAGGACTTTATTTATCATTATTAAAAATCTGGATCTTAAACAGACTCTTGGACTGGTGGTTCATATCCATCAGCTCGTTCAACTTTAGCTGCAGTCTCATCTGCAGTAGCCTTTCCAGAGTTACTACCTTCACCATGAAGCTCCATGAGATTTCCCCAATTCAAACTTGGGCTTCTTCAGCATTTTTACTTTTCTGACAAAGATATCATGAAGAGGGTAGATAGATTGGCGAGCCTTTTCTATGTCTTTCCCATTACTGTCTGGAATCAGTTTATTGACCACTTCTTTCAAGTCATTTGTCTGCATCTCTTGGGTCATGATTTTAATCATCTTCTTCTGGACCTGGCGGACCTGCTGGTGCTGAGCATAAGAGGTCTTCCATATCCGATTGTTGCATTTTTTAGTAAAGCCAACACAGAACAGTCGAAGCAAATAATGGTATTCTTGACATCAACATGAGCTTCGATCATGGTCTGCCATTTTTTGACCATGGAACACATTTTTTCATGGGTGAAGTCCATGCCATGGAAGTTAGGCAATTTTTGCCCTGAACATCTTCAGTAATTAATTTGCCTTTCTAAAGGCCACTTCATCATTCTGCAGATCAACAAGGCTCACTTCAAACACATGACCTCTGAGCCCATCAGATGCAACTTTGGTTCCTTGAGTTCTGGTGATGAGTGTTTTTCCAATATTTCTTATGTTGAACATCACTGGTGCCTTCACATCATACCAATCTTTTTTAGAAAATAGATCAACCACTTTCTTCTTGATTGCTTTTTTGCCGCCTTTCATAAGGCGCTTGTTCTGGCCTATCGCCATAGTATTGCTCAGACTTTCTTATTGAATAAAGCAATAAAACAATTCTAAATTACCTAAGATTTGTGACTTAACAGTCTTGTACCATCAAATTATTATACACTGCCCATATTCAAGCTTATATGTAATCAAAACAAGTGGTTATCTTTTTAGTATATTTGTAGATACACTGAAAAATCTTTGTATCTCAAGCATCTTTTCTCACTGGCTCATTTTATAAAAAAATCATATCCTTTAGAGTCAGACTACCTATGTTCAAATCCTGGTTTCTTTACTTGTATGAAATGGCATTAGTGATTAGTATCTCTGTACATCAGTTTCTTCATCTGTAAAGTAAGAACAATAAAACATTGTATAAATTAGTGTAAACCTTGTATGTAATTATCAATAAATGTTACCTGCTGTTTTAGTTACTTTCTCATTCCTGGGACAAAATACCCAACCATCAGAAGTTAAAGGGGGAAAGGTTTAGTTTGGCTCACAGTTTATAAAGGTTTTAGTCCATAGTTAGCTGGCTCCAACACTGAATGGCAGGCAGAGAAGAAATAGCCATGCATGGTATGGCAGGCAGGAAGCAGCAAGTCTCCCTTTCCAATTTATTCCATCAAAACTATGAGCCTTTTGGGTAGTGCCACCCATACTCAGAGTGGGCCTTTCTATTTTCTGTGCCCAGAATTACACACACCAGGATGTAGCTACTTCCAAAGAGCCCTACCTGTAAGCACATGATGCTTTTTGGGAGACATCGAGATACAAACCATAATAGCTGCTATTGTTGTTATTACTAATAATACTTGTAATATAACCATTACTCTTATAATACCATTACTGTTTCTTTTTTTGAGACAGGGATCTTATTGTGTTACCCAGGCTGGCCTTGAACACCCAGACTCAAGCAATCTTCCCTCCTCAGCCTCCTAGGACCTTCACATTGGTACTAAAATCATTATTTAGAATGAAAATATATCTCCAAAAGCCATGAAAATCTGTTAACTGGCTGGATAATAAACTTTTAGAATCTGTTAATCTTATATAAATTTGTCAGATAATTTAGCACCTCTTATAACTATTCTAAGAAAATGATTTCATCCAGCAACATTAATTTATAAGAAATGAAAGTATAAAGAACAGCAGGTTAGGATTACAGACCTTTTTTTACCTACTTCTTCCTTGAAATATTATCTCCCTTGGTATTGCTTTCTTTTTATGTTCCTTTAATGTGTTTAAATTTTCTTTTAATCATTTATTTATTTATTTATTTATTTGGTACAGGGTCTCACTATGCAGCACAGACTCATAGTGATTCTCTTGTCTCAGTCTCCTCAGTGCTGGGACTTTATAGGCATGCACTACTATGCCAGGTTTCAGTGGCTGGCACGGTACACCAGGAGTTCCAGGGTTGGCACAACACACACAGTACCAGGGATTGAACGTGAGTCCTTGCACTTCCCACGCAGGTGCTTAGACCACGGAACTATCTTCTGAGCCCCCTTTAACCTGATATTTTTCTAATTTTCATTTTTTAATCATCTATTTTGGATCATTCCTTGGATATTGAAAAAATATCTTGTATTGAACATAACAAAACTAAGTTTATAATTGCAACTTGGTCTGCTTCCCATATCTCAAGGAATGACATAACAGGCCACTTACTCATACAAACTAAAAATATTTGTAGTTTTTTATCCCTTCCCCTTATTGTTTTCAAATGGCTAAGTCCAAATTTTTTTACAGGCAGGCACTTCCATCAGTATACTAGCCATCTGAAACTTTCAGTTAGAAAATAGTTTACTCTTTCCTAAAATGTTGATTTCCCATCTCTTCTGGAACTTAGATGACTCATCATTATCCTTTATTTTCTCCAGAAGGCTTTCTGTTACCTCCCAAATATGAGCAAGGTGGCCCTTTGTTTTTCTCTAAACTTTATTCTAAGCCTACTTACAAAATAGAACTTTTAAATCTTTACTGTCTCCTTACACTTCACCCTAATCTTTTTTCAATACCTAATCTATCTTGTTCCCTGATGTTAGTCATAGAATCTAGCCTTATGACTCTAATAGATGGGTTACAAAGGTGAGTGAGTAAATAATGAAACGAAGATCTTGGGCATGCAAGAAATAGCAGAATACATGAATAAACAATCAGAATAGAAACAGGAAGTAAGAGCAAAAACAATCTGCTTATTAAAAACACTGTTTTTCTTAACTATCCTTTTTCTTTAATTCATTACATGTTTTCACTTTGGTCCTTATCCCTTCATTTTTCTCATTACTTCAGCCCGGGTTAAGGACCTATTATTATCTCTTTTCTGCAGGACATTCTCAGACTTTTCAGTTCTGATGTTATGTCCCTTAATCTATCCTACATATATAGGTTTCTTTTAGTTAATTTCTTTGCATCATGCTATTAAGAAACAAAGTTTTCTTTTTGTATGTTTCCCAGAAAAGAGAATTTTGAACTAATCGTTGGCAAAGTATGCTTTCTCTGTAGATTTTATTTTCAGAATTTTTTTTAATTTTCTCTAATAACAATCTATTTCTTTATCTTCTTTTTTTAATCCTAATTTTATTTATTTGGTACAGGGTCTCACTGTGCTCCTCAGACTTACAGTTATCCTCCTGTCTCAGAGTCCTCAGCACTGCAACTAAGGCATGTGCCACCATACCACCCAGTTTCAGAGGCCGGCACGGCATAGGGCCAGCATGGTATGCAGGACCGAGGATCGAACCCGGGTCCTTGTGCTTGCCAGGCAGGCACTTAGACTGCCAAGCTATCTCCTCAGCCCCTGTTCTATCTTCTTCATTAGCGTTAAGTATCAAACAGGGCCAGTCTGATAGCTTAGCAGACTAAAGCACCTGCTTAGGCAGAATGCAGCAGCCAGGGTTCTATCCTCTGTGTGCCATGCTGACCCCGCCCACAGAGCTTGCTGAGATGTCGACTGAGACTGGGTATGGTGGCGCGCACCTATAATCCCAGCACTTGGGAAGCTGAAAACAGGAGAATCACTACAAGTTCCATCTATGTAGTGAGACCCTGTAGACCCTGTCCTAAATACAGAAAAAAAAAAAGTATAGCAAACAACTACTTATCATCACTTAGTCTTTCTTTTTTAATAGGTTGGCTAGTTTGTTCATTCATTTGTTTGTTTATTTGTTTGTTTGCTGAGACAGAGCCTCTCTATGTAATGCAAGCTGGCCTTAAACTCATTATGTAGCTCAGGCTGGCCTCAAACTTGCAAGTGTCCTCCTGTCTCAGCCTCCAACTGCTGGGATCACAAGTTATAAATGCATCGTCACACCAAGCATGACAATCCTTCTTCAGATAGCTAAAAATAATTAACAGTTGACTATAAAAAATTTATTGAGTGTTAGAAGCACTGACTTTCTCGACTTTCTCATTTATCACCCAGAGAGCCAGCATGATTTAGAGGCTTAAGTTCTACTGAAAACAAGAGAATGGAGATAGCTTGCCTTAGCAGCACAAGCCCTGCAGTGCCAAATATAGATGCCAGCACCTCTCAACCCAGTCACAAGGACTTCTCAAGAAGGAGGGAGACAAATGGACCATGCATTTGGTGTTCCCAAGTTTTTGGAGAGCTGCCCAGGGGATTGGATTTTTGTCTTGCCTAACTGGTGCTGACCAGGAGCTGGCTGACTGTCTTAATTACTTTTTTATTGCCAAGACACAATAACTAACACCTAAAGTTAAAGGTGAAAAAAAATGACCCCATGAAGCTTTGTGGGTACATCTAGACATAACCATAACATTCCCTTGGCCACCCAAAGACTCATGCACATCCCTTTACACAAAAGACATTTAGTCCATCTACAAGAGTTACCAAAGCCCTAACATTTTCAGCATTGCTCAAAATCCCAAATCCCAAGTCTCCTCTGAGATTGAAGGCAAATTTAGCTGCAACTCCTATAAAAATGAAAGTTAAACAGGTTAAACACTTTCAGTATTCAATGGCACAAGATGGACATTTCCATTCTAAAAGTTACAAATAAGGGGTTACAATGGAATGAGACCAAAGCAAGTACAAAATCTACCAGGGCAAACACTAAGTCCTGTAATTCCATATCCAGCATCTGAGGCAAACTGTAGCAAGATAAACTCCAAAAGGCTTGTGCTACCCCTATAGCACTGCTGGAAGTTGTAGCTCCCACAGCCTCTCTTGTGGGCTGGGTCTGCCCTTTATTGCAGTTTTCTGCAGATAATGCATGTTCCTGGCTTCTCCAAACTTCTGGAGTCTCCAGTGCACCTTTGACTTCACATAGCTTCACACATTGCCTTCTCAGGGGCACACCACCTGACCCTTGTACCCCCACCCCACCCTAGGCCTTCTTCTGAAATCTAGGTGGGAGCCTTCCTAACCTAACTCTTGTATTCTGCAGGCATCTAAAGCCAGCACCACATGGATGATGCCAAGGTCTGCTACCAGCTGGAGTACTATCCAGGCTTCATTCTCTCTTGGCTGTAGGGGTCCAGTGCCTATAAAACATATATCCCAAGGAACAACTTCCCTAGGCCACCACCATTCTGGTGCATGGTGTTCTGAGTCTCTCAAGGTGGAGTCATACCACTTCTTATGATATCCTCACCTATCTCTCCTATCCTCCTGTTCCTTCTCAGAAATCGAAATCTCCTCTGCTCTATTTTTGCAGCCCACAGCTTTCCTGCAGCTTCCTTTCTGTCTAAACTCAAAGCATTTTAAATCATTCTCCTCGGGTCTTTTGTGCTTGATTCTCAACACAAATCTGACTGAAAGCCCCCAACATTAACCATGCTACCTCCTCAACAATAGACTGCCTTGGAATTTCTTCTCTAGATTAATTACTCTTCCACCCTTACTTTCAGTCTCAGACAAAGTCTCTGGACATGAGCAAAATGTGGAAAAACTATCAAGGTACAGCATACACTTTCTGGAGTCCAGCAGCCAATATAGTCCTTCTCAGAAGAAATCTCCCAAGCCTAGTTTTTACTGCATCAGGTCTGTCACCTTCTGACCTGAGCTCTGTTCAGAATCTCCCATCAAGTATAGCCTACGCTTTTCCAGCTCTACTTGTTTAGCTGGCATCCCTGAACCTTTCCAAATTTTATCCACAAGCCAATCCTAAAGGATCCTGAACCACATAGTCAGGTATACTCATAGCAATGACTTTACTTCTCTGGTACCAAAATCTGTCTTTTTTTTTTTTCTTTTTTTTTTTTTTTTTTTTTTGCCAAGATAAAATACCCAGTGCCCAAAGTTAAAGGAGGAAAGATTTATTTAGCTCAGTTTGTAGAGCTTTCAGTCCCAAATAGGCTGGCTCCAACACAGGGTGGCATCCAAGAGGAGAAAGAGTTCATGGAGGGCAGAAGGTAACAAAGCAATAAGGGATGACCACAGCCCTTTCTGTCCCTTATATCCTATCCAGGCTACATGGGGGAGGATGTAGCACTCCTTTAGTCCTAGTGCCCTTGATCCTACATAGTACCGTGAATCAATCCAGGCTCACACACTGTAGACCCAGCCCCCTCTGAAATAAGCCCCACTTAAGGCCAGTGAGATAGCTCAGCAGACTAAGTGCCTGCTTAGGCAAGTTCAGGGACCAGGGTTCAGTCCCCAGCACCACATACCATGCTGGTCTCACCCCAGCTCCCTGAGCGGGGCCAGGTGTGGTGGCACACACCTATAATCCCAGCGCTGGGAAGACTAAAAACAGGAGCATTGCTAGGAGTCTGAGCTGCATAGGGAGACTCTGTACCAAATACAAATAAATAAATAAGCACCACCTATGACCATATTTCTTTAGGAGACATCTAAACACAGCCATCCATACACTGACTTTGAATGCCTAAGGGGAAAGGAAACTAAAAAACATGCTGCAACTTCAGGAAGCATGCAGTACTGTAGGCAAGCACCACAGAGTAATAATTATAAGCTTCTCTAAAGGAAACTTGCAAACCTTTGAAGTCCTATCCCTCAAAAAAAAGTGTCATCCCATCCACTCCCAGGTCTCTAACTGATGAGTGTCTCTCTATATACAAAACTAGGAGATGTAGCTGCTTTCTTGAATGCATAAAATTCACCAAGAAACAGAAGTTACATCAACAATTATGGAAAGATGGCCCAAGCAAAAGAACAAAATAAATATCCAAAATCAGGTTTTTAAAAAAACAGTGCTTTAAAAAAGGACAGGAGCAGATAAATACAATATGAAAACAATATATGAACAAAAAAAATCAATAAAAACATTAAAACTGTGAAAAGAAATTGAATTATAGAGCATGAGGAATATAATAACTGAATAGAAAACTTTACTTGAGGATTCAACAGCAGACAATAAAGCAGAAAAAAGAAAGAATGGAGACAAAAGAGCAAAATAGAAAAAAAAAGCAAAGAAAAATCAAAGAGACTTATAAGATGCCATCAGACCAGTCAATATTTAATTCCTGAAGAAGAGAGCTTATTTGTACAAATAATGACCCAACACATCCCAAATCTATGAAAAGATTTGGAGTTTTTCTGTTTTTATTTTTGTTTTAGTACTGTGGATCAAACTCAGGACCTTATGCTTGCCAGGCAGGCACTTATGCTTGCTGAGCTATCTCCCCAGCCCTAGAAAGATTTGTATATCCAAACTCATGAACTCCAAAGGACTACAACTAGAAAGACTCCCAAGAGGCCCACACCATACATGTTATAATCAAAGGTCAATAGCCAAGGAGGAAAACCTTGAAAGGATCAAAAAGAAAGTGACCTAATTACATACAAGGAAACATCTGTGAAAATAGCATTCACTGTCTCAGCAATCCTTTAAAATCCAGACAAAAGACCAATATTTTTTTCCATAATTTTATTAAGAAACAAATAGCAATGAGACAGTTTCAAACCAAATTGGTAGGACAGTTTCAATAATTAACACATTGCATACATTCTTCCTAGTGATTATTTGCTGTACAATATGCAGACATGATATCCTATTTACAAACACAAGGCTGATATTTTTAAAGAGCTGAGGAATTTAAAAATTCTTTTGACCCAGAATACTAAGTCCAATAAAATTGTCCTTCAGAAATGAAGGGGCTGGCCAAATAGCTCAGTGGGTTAAAGCGCCTGCAAGGAGGCGCAGGGACCAGGGATTCGCTGAGATGGCAATTGAGACTGGGCATGGAGGTGTGCGTCTGTAATCCCAGCTCTTGGGCAACTGTAAACAGGCAGATTACTAAGACCCTTCCCTAAAATAAAAAATAAAAAAAGGAAGGAAGTAAAGACTTTCTCAGATAAACAAAGAGAATTTATCACTACTAGGTCAGATTTAGGAGAAATAATCAAAGGAGGGCCGGCCAGATAGCGCAGTGGACTAAAGCACCTGCTTAGGCAGACACAGAGACCAGGGTTTGATCTCTGTTGTGCCATGCCAGCCCTGCCCCCAGGGTGCCCTGAGACTGTAATTGAGACTGGGCATGGTGGCGCGCACCTATAATTGCAGCACTTAGGAGGCTGAAAACAGGAGAATCACTGCAAGTCCAATCTGTGTAGTGAGATCCTGAGACCCTGCATTAAAAAAATAAAATAAACCATTTCTCCTTAAATTGTGGGTGTTGAGTACTGTGTCTCAGAGATAAGACAATGACTTCAGACATGAGGTGTTTCTTTTAAAATACATGAGTGGTCAGGCTCTATTTGGAATATTTACATCTTAAATGCCATTGATATTAAAATATACAATTAGATTTTTTGTTTTGGGGAGCCAGGGAGATGGCTCAGTGGAATAAGCTCTTACCTGGCAAATGCAAGGGCCTGAGTTCAATCCCCAGTTCCACCAAAAAAAAAAAAAAGACAGATTTTTTGGTTTTAGTGAACCCTTCTCTCTCTCTCTCTCTCCCTCCCTCCCTGCCTCCCTCTCCCTGTCCCCCTCCCCCTCCCTGTCTCCCCCTCTCCCTTCCCCTCCCCTTCCCCCTCCCCCTCTCCTCTTTCTTTTCCAGTACCAGAGATCAAACTCAGGACCTTTTACTTGCCAGGCAGGCGCTTATGCTGCTGAGCTATCTCCCCAGAAAACTCTCTCCAAACAAAACAAAACAAAAAGAAATTTTTCACCAAATAGTAAAGGCTATTCTGTATATCCTGTGGTAGAGTTTGTGGATACAGAAAAGTGATCTGGAATGAAGGAAGAGGAAAAAGTAAAAATGGTTTAAGATATGATGTGTATACAGTAGTCCCTCGCTATTTCACGGTTCAACTTTTGCGTACTCACTGTTTTGAAAGTTTTCAAAAAATATTAATCTAAATTATCACGGATTTTTCACTATATCATAGGATTTTGCAGTACTATACAGTATTATATGTTGTTAAAATTATGTAGGTTTACAAGCTTAGAAAATGGTTAAGAACATTAGAAGTGTTTTTAAAAGTGTGAGAAAGGTTGTGAAAGAATAGAAAGGGTTTATAAAGCCTTAAAATATATATAAATAGTAAAATAAATACAATGTTGCTATTTCTCTGATTTTCACTTATCATAGGGGTGTCTCGAACATATGTAACCTCTGCGATAAGTGAGGGACCACTGTATCACTATATGCAATGTGTACATTACTAATTCCCCAAAATGTTATTATTATGTATCACAAAAAGACACCAATAAAAATGCTATTATAGGGTTGGGGTCATAGCTTGGTGGTCTAAGCACCTGCCTGGCAGGCTCAAGGACCTGGGTTCCATCCCCAGCACTTCATGCCATGCCACAGTGCCGACCACTGAAACCAGGTATGATGGCACACGCCTGTAATCCCAATGCTGGAGAGGCTGAGATGGAGATCACTACAAGTCTGAGCTGCGTAGCAAGACCCTGTAACAAACAAATAATAAATAAAGTTTTTTTAAAAAATACTATTATATCTCTAAAGGTAGAGCCTGAAAAGTACTTCTTAAAATCCATTTCAAGCATTAACAAATTAGCCTCTGTAGTGCATTGAGAAAATGAACTAAAATGAGCTCAAAGTCATCTTTGCGGTTATAGGTTATCAGCTGAAAAGTATCATTTCCTTTTATAAGTCTTTATAATGCAACATTGTGTGGTTTCTCATATTCCTACATATAAGCACACAGGTTTTAACTTCCAGAGTGCCTACTCTAAATATTAATATCAATGACAAGTAAAAAGGCAAATTTTAGCTAATTTTTGCAAGATATAAACACTGTTAAATATGACTGGAAAGTATGTACGCAGTAAAGTTAATTTCTGTAGTTGAGAAAGGAAATACTAACAGATGATCATAGTGAATGAGGCATTCTCTCCCAAATATTACAGATGAGTCACTATCAATGGTGAAAACAGAATTTTAGCTTCTACGGTATTTTGCACATATATCTATATAGATAGATACTGTGTTATTCTTTATTCTGTATTCATTTGTCACTGAATATAATCCAGGTCTTTCTATAGGTCTAAAAAGTAACATTAATTGTACAACTAACTCTGATAGGAGGAGTGCTACAGTTTAAAAAGAGTAGCAAAGTATGATTTTAATTATTAAGAGAAAAGTAAATCAGTAGTTATCTTACATAATAATAACAAGAGTGACTTTTTCTACTTTTCTATATTGCTCAGATTCAACAGTGACTCTCTGTCACATAAAAATGTATTAAAGGGAGAGTAGCGGGAGGGCGCTGGCGGCAGAGATGGCGTGCGGGGAGCTCCTGAGCTTGCCAGGAGGAATTGCTTCCTGCTTGTTGTGGACCAAGATGCCCATGACAGAGTTGTGCCAGACGGAGAAAATCTGTTCCGGGTGAGCCCAGGCCGTCCCCAAAATGCGATGGCCGAGGAGCGGACACTGAGGAC
>NDGM011256728.1:2544-25368 GCA_002564305.1 Octomys mimax
AAAAAAAAAAAAAAAAAAAAGTGAGGGCCAACCAAGGTCCAGTGCGTGGTTTGCATTTTTCACCTACCTGATACTTGGAGGGTTTCTGAGTATTAAAATGTTTTATTAATCACTATTCTGAGAGTTCACAGTTTTTGTTGGACTCTGATATGAAGAAATGCAAATGGAAGATGAAACATATAATTTTAAAGCTGAAGTGAATCTGAAAGATCTTTTATTTGAGTTATTCCCTCCTCAGCTGAGTACTGAGGATTGCAGAAGCCAATTGGCAGGGACACAGGATGGCCTTTTTCACTGATCTCCCTCTATGTTTGTTACTTCCCCTCTGGAGAATGGGCCATGATTTGGTATCTTACCATGTTCTATAAGGAGCATTGAGACAGTGAGACAAATACTCATTCTTCCATGAACTTTATCAAGACATAGGGCAAGGTATACAATATCTTTCCTCAGCTTTGCCCTTCATGTTTTTACTTGGCCACAGTACACTTGTAGCCCCGGCAATCTGGAAGAACAAGAAGACTGCAAGCTTGAGCTCAACACTAGCAGTTTAGTGACTTAGTGAGACACTCTCTCAAAAAAAAAAAAACATTCACAGAGTATATATCACAGTGGTGGAAAAATTGAAAAATATTATGAAAAAAAGGCTTTGTACTAGCCATTTTACTTCTAAGAATTTATATAAAGTAAGTAGTTAGGAATATGGTTGATAAGTTATATCCAAGTTCAACATGGTTAATTTTGCATTAATTAAAATATAATTACATAAAATAACTGAATAGCAAGCAGTAGGAAATTTAATAAGTAAATTATGGTATTCATACATAATAGAATTCTATAAGCCCATTAAAATTATATTATATAAGCATGTTCCTTGACACAAAAAATTCATAAATCATTGAATCTATTAATTAATTTTCTTACAGTTTTATATCTGCATGATATTGAGTTTTTCTTTCCATGTACATGGTACATCTCTCCTTTTATTCAGGTCTTATTTAATGACTTTAAAAATAAATTTTCAATTTTTGTCTTACATAATTTTCCTTTAGATTGATACTTTGATTCTATTCAGATATGTTTTCTAAGTGTTATTTGCTGGAGTTAGAAGTGCAATTTAATTTAGTATATTGATAAAATAGTTATAGTGGTTTTCTTTTACTTAGTATTTTCCTGGTACATTTTGTGTCCAATCTATAAAAAAGTGTCATCATAACATTTTTACTTTTAGGATGTAATAAGAAAACTTATGAGCATGAGAATAGACTAAAAAATCTTACCCCAACCCTTAACAACTGGGCATTATCAACATAAACAATTCTTTTTATTTCTTCATTTTGGTGTCAAAATTTTTTTTTCATATTTTTTCAGTTGCATATTATTAGTACATATGAATTTTGTAATTTGAATAAAAATAATATAAGTACAGTAGAGCAGGGCACACTTACAATCCCAGTGCTCTAGAAGGCTGAGGCAGGGGGCAGCTCAGCGACTTAGCTCTTGTCCCAAAATAAAAAATACAGAAAGAGCTGAAGATAGAGTTCAATGTAAAGGCCCTGGTTTCACTCACTAGCAACACACACACACACACACACACACACACACACACACCAATCATTACCCACGTTATGTTAACTATTACTTCACATAAACGTATTTTCTTTTATAGACCCCAAATACCTGCATATGAGATTATGTTTATAGATGCTAAATACTTTTTTCTATCTTTGTAATTCCTCAACTACAAGTTAATAAACAGTATCATTAACTGTCTCTTCACTCAACTCCCAATAACACCACCTTTAATAATAGGGTATTATGTGAGAACAGGTATGGAATCTGAACCCAGAGAGGGTCCTTGTTCCCTGGAGGTGTCTAGGGAAAGAGAGTTGCCCTAGGAAGTGAAAGGAGAAATTCAGGCCCAAAATGAACACTTTCCTCTAACAGGTAAGTCACAACCTCCTCCACAGGAGAGTTGATGCCACTGTGGGTTTCTCCTGAAAGGCACACACATGTGTTATTACCAGTGATGATGTTCATAGGCCAGGAGGCTGGGAGGTTGATAACTGAGGTACCTATAAATTCTGCTCTTTCTCGGGGTTTTCTCCCTAGCATGCATGGGTAACTTTCCACTGTATCCTTATATGCTGGGGGGAAATGAGCTGATGTTCTTTTTTCATCCTGGGGGTAATACCATTATGAAAGCTTTATTCTCGGGACCTAATTTCCTCCCAAATGACCATCTCCTTGTACCATCATAGTGTGGGCTAGGCTTCAGACTATGAATTCAGGAGACATAACATTCAGCCCATAAAGGAGATAAACAGCTACGCATGACCAGATGATGGACCCTGCTCTGCTGGTGACAGTGCCAATTTTGCCTCTAGGCACATCTGAAACATTGCAACAGGGTGGGACATTAACTCCAAGTTCACTCCTCACCTCTGAAGACACGTGTGGCGGTCCTATTTAATTTCCCACCTCACACTCTGCCCAGAAATGTGACTCAGGCCTATAATAATTAAATAAAGAGATTGAGGGTCTAACTAAAATAATATAAAAATGATGCTAATTAGCATAATCTCATCATATTCTTGTCATATTCTGTTTATAAGTTCTCACTTATTGTGAAATTTTGAAAATTAAACCTTTCCCTTGACTATTAAATCTTACAGAGCTTAACATGTGCTTTTTCCTCCCAGGTCTGGCCAGGGCTCCTACCTTTCCCACAGTCCTGTCAGTGCTGTTCTGGAGGCTGCCACTGAGATGCTCATTTCTGGAACATGCAAAATGCCCGTTATTTCCTACATCAAAGAAATGTCAAGATAGTCGCATTCATAGTCCTTTTTACAGCTATCTAGCAAAGCTGAATCTTGAACTTGATTTGTAAAAGTCTAGAAAATGTTGCTAGGTTTGGACTTTTGGTATGAAAGGAAAGTAGACAGGGAACCATAGGGAGGGGGGGAAAGAAAGAGAAGGAAAACCCGCCAATTACTGGGCCCGAGCTTGCCTGAATGCCAGTTTGTGTTTGTTCTCTGAAAGTCCCAACCTATAAACTACTGAGTAAGGAAAAATCACCCAATGAGCTTTTGAGTTGTCCTGTGTCCTCTTATAGATGCCCACTGACCTTTGATGTCTGTGATATCTTTTTGGGACTTTGGACCTGTGTCTTGCACTACCCTCACCCTCAAATGCTGCTTTGAGCAGTGTTCAGCTCTCAGCCTACGGCCTGAACTGTCACTCAGTACACCTCCTGCCTTCCCTCCTATCTTGCAAAAGTCCCCCTCAGCTTCACTCAGCAAACTGGAAAAGCAGCAGCCCATTTGGGGCACTGCACATCCCAGCCACGCTCAGAGACCCTCACTATGTGTTGGTCCCCAAAACAAGACCCCTGGGACATTCCATTGGTGCCAAGTGGATGCCAAGATATAGGAAGTCAGTACAGATCTTATGTTTGTGTCTCAGAGCAACAACACAAAATACAGAATTTGGGGCAGTGACACTCACCCAGAGTACCAGGAAGAGGAGGCAGGAATCTTCTCAAATAAAGGAGGCAGATTTTGAGTGATGAGGAAAGAAAATCAGGAGGAGGCAGAGGATCCAAGCTACAGAGCCATCTATAAGACCAGAAACACATAGATAAGGCTGCTACCCATTAGCCCACTTCTTCCATGGAAGGGCAGTGGATCTCAGGCATGATCACAGACTCCCCTTCCCTCCTGAAAGTCCTCCAGGAGAAAAGGCTGGACCCAGATGACGGGGGTGGGGGGTGGCTGTACTGTACCTATGCTTCTCTGCTGTTTCAATGATGACTCCGGGGTAAGATTAGGGCTTCCATGTTCTTTACCACTCTGTTAGAACTATATATTATTATTTTGCTGGAAGTGCATGTTCTCTACCATTTTTTTAATGTGCACTTCTAATCACAGATCATTTTTTGTGTGTCTGTGATTCTCATTGGTTTTCCAAACAGAGCAATGATTTTAGCAAATGCCCTTTCTAGCGCTAGTCATCAAATTTCACAACTTTTATCCTGATATGATGACTGTCACCCTACTCGTATATTGAATTGTATTTATCAATTTCCCATTTTTGAATCAATCAACCTTTTACTTCCAAAATCAACCACTTAGTGGTAGTCTGTTACTCTTTAAATGTGTGACTTTCCTTTCTGGAGTCTGGAATAGCCTGTTAACGTCTCTCCTACATTCCTGGTGCAATTCTCCACCCCAAGGATTTTGATTCCTTTCTGTTTGAGAACGGCTTCTTCTGCTCTCTTTGCCTTTTGGATTTTGCTCCTGTATTCTCTGACTTCTGCCAGGTCTTGTGATCACACCCCTGCACACTTTTCACTTCCTCCTGTCTGTCCTGCTCTATCCCGTCTCTGGCTTTCTTCATCCTTTCAGGTGAGCACTTCCACATATCCAATTTGAAGAGGTGTTCCACTACTCTTAATGCACAGATGTGCACCTTCTCATTGGGTTTTAGTGTTTTTAGAGCCAGTGATAGGCCGACATGCTTACTATCTGAATCTCTGTAACCCAGATCCTTGGAAGCTCGATATCTGCTTCTAGCCAGTGCATCTGGAGTACCTGAGGCCAAGACTGTGGACCCAGGTCTCCCTGTCTGCTGTAGAGTGCGATTGGTTAGTCTACCCACACTGCTTAGATAATAAAACCTTCCATCTCTGCCATCTATGTCTTCTCCTTAGTTCCTGATCCCAACAAAACTTGTATCTTTTTGTGTCCATCCACAGGTATTTAAGTCACACATCATATTTAAATAGTCTAAGTTATTTTCATACACACAACCCAAAAGTCTCAACAGCTTGAATTAATAAAGGCTTGTTTCTTGCTAATGTTTAATGCTCACCTAGAGTTGGCTGAGATTCTGTCTGTGTTTGCTCAGCTTGGCCCTCAACCTTAGTCCCAGCACCTGGAGCAGCTCTATCGCAGAGGCATCAGAGCCAAGTTGGGCATGATCTCCACCAGCAGGTGACTGTCCTGCCCAGTGATGACACGGACAGCTCCTCACACTCCCTAGCCAGGAAATAGGCCTTATCTTGTGCCCGGCAGGAGGATGAGAAGAAATGCCCAATGGACAGCGCTACTCACTCCCAAAGCTTTCACGGGTATCAGATGTGGCTGGACCACAGCCTGGTTGATGAGAATGCGGAAATGTACTTTCTCTATCTGAAATGCATCCAACAAATGAGCTTTGTTCATTCTCCAGCCTGCTGCTCTTTGAGGCTTGGCTCCTTTCCTGCTTTGAGCATCTGGCAACACAAGTTATAAAGGAGTAGAGAGGTCCCCGCCTATCCTTCCCGGTCCTATTGTCAGCCTGTCTCCATCAGGTATGCAGGATTGGGGTCCAGCAAGCTCTATGCTTGTCCACTCCCTGATGGGATGATCTCTTTCCCACCTTCACATTCACATTATCTCCAGCCAACACCACACACTGGATCTGGGTCTTGTGCCTGCAGTTGTGTCGCCTGTAGCTGGATGTGGAAGACCTGACTTCTCAGGTGTGCAAGCTGCCACCCTGAAAAACCCTTCCTCGTGGCCTTTCTCAGCTCTGGAATCCTCTCTGGGCTCCATTTCCAACCCCACTTACTCTCTAAATGAGCCACTGATATTTTTGGCCTAAACTGTTGTGACAGTTGCCAAATTAATCACCAGGTGTCTCCTCCCATCTATACCCCTCCTGGCAGCCAAAGAAGTCTCTTCCAAGGCCAGAAGAGACTTCAATGATGCTACTATTCAGTTAGAAACCCCACGTGTGCCATCTACCCTTAGGCTGAAGTCTAAAATTTCCCATCCAATCTCCCCCACTCCTCTCACCCATCCTAGGTTGCTCCTTCTCACCCCACTTCCCCAGCTCCAGACTTGATGGGTGCACAGCATGCAGGAGCCCTGTGTTAGATTTAATGATACTTAAATGAAAGGCTCGGCTTCACATTTCCTAAGTCCCCAAAATTATATAACCAGTGCTATGCTTAGAGAGGGTTTCTCACCGGAGGGAGAAGCCCAAGCCAATTCTTCTATCTGAAATATTCTACCTCTCTACTTCTCTCAATGTGCCTCTAGCCTCAGAATAAATACTCCTTCCCCCACCCCAAGCAAAAAGAATCTTTCTCAATCCCCAGGCTTCCAGAGTCCCCGAACTTCTTCCTGAACCCTTCATCATCCTTGACCACAGGTCAAGGGGGACAACATACTCAACTTGGCTCTGCTGTCTCTCAGCTAGAGCTGATCCAGGTACTGGAACTGAGGTTGAAGACCAAGCTGAGCAAACACTGCCATTATCTCAGCCAACTGTAGGTGAGATTAAACTTTAGCAAGAAACAAACCTTTATTAGTTCAGGCCATGAAGACTTCCTGGTTGTTGTAAGAATCTCTCACTAACTGCAAAGGCCCCCAGTAGAGTTTGTCTGTTCACAATGCACAAGGCAGCCAGGCAGCATGTGTGAGAATGCAAAAGGTGACAAATTCCATGACCAAACAATGGCCTGGACTCAAATCTTGCCTCATCTTCTTCCTAGCTCTGTGGCTCTGGGAAGGGACTTAACCAGTCTGTGCTTCATTTCCTGAAGTGCTAGTAATAGCACTAAGTGAAGTTTGAGGTTAGATTAAATAAATCCATTGTCCGTCTGCATTGTGGGTTGTGAAGTGTTACTGTGAAAGTTAAATGTATCCAGCAGGTGTGGAAATGAGCTCTGTTCCCCAGTGCTTGTGGAGAGGAGGCGCCCTCACAAAGAGCTCAGGGGAGTGGCTCAGGAAGCAGTTGTCCAAGTGATGGATGAGAGCTTCTGTGAGAACGAAGGGCTATGAAATATGTAAGACACTTGGTGTGGTGCCTGTTACATAACGAACATTAGCTATAGTAGTGCTTATTGCTTTATTGTTTAATGAAGTCTTTTGGTAGAGAAGTATTTGCTTGAAAAGCTGGTTTATGAGGCTGTGCTCATCCTGTCCACGTAGAAGTGTTTGTTGGGGGTGTTTTCTGTTGTACTTTTGCCTCACAGGATTGCAGAAAATATTTTTCAATTTTGTTACGTGAAACAGATTTATAGCTGGACAACAATTCACAAACACACACACACACACACACACACACACCATGCACATACAGCCTCTCCCCCACAGGCTCCAGCCCCTGCCATCTATCCCACAAACATTTGGTGTGGCTTCTCATGGACTGCCTCCAGAGGGACCCCCAGGAAGTACTAATTGAGCTTCCCGGCCCTTTCTTATTCCTCCTAACTCAGGAGATTCTCCAGTATATTGTTGCCAGATTTAGTGAATAAAATCACAGTGTATCTAGTTAGGGCTGAACTTTATATAAAAACATTTGTTCTTAGCCAAAGTATGCCCTGTACACAGTACTTTGGGCCTCAGTTGTCCTACTAAGGCCACGTGTTAATTACGTGGTCACTAGCCTGTGACACGATAGGTATGTATTACAACAATTAGGACACGGGACTGAGTAGGAAAAAGTGAGCTAGTTGAGGACATGCCTGGGGACTTTGTCCCTCTTCTTGGCTGCAATGAAGGGAGTGGCGTGCTTCATTTTCCTCACCACTAGGTATTCCTACCCCAATATACTCACTATGCTCTCCCCCAAAAACCCAAAGCTGATTGACCATGGACTGAAACCACAAGCTAAGGCAAATTTTCCCTCCTTGTAAGTTGATTACCTCAGGGATTTTGTCACAGCAGCAGAAAGATAACACACCATACAATATTTGAGACATCTAAACAACGGTCACCTATGTGAAATTTATATTGAACAATGTGGCCCCTGTCTACTGGGAAAGGCTACCCCAGTCCTGGAGATCTACCCTGGTTTTTTTCAGCATTTCCATCCTGACCCATAGTGTGCCCTCATTCGAGCACATCTGAGTCCAGCGGGAGGCAAAGCACACTTGCCTTCTTCTTTATGTCTCTTCTTTCCTGAGGCCCTTCTCTCCTAGGCAGGGCAATCCTTGTAAGCAGGCCACCAGAAACTCAGTCTTAGTCAGGATTCTGAGGGTGGGAAGCTGTAGGAAGACTGAGCAACTTCAGGGCTGTGGACACTTTCCATGTGGTTTGCCTGCCTTGGACCTCACTTATTTTCCATTCAAGAAAGCTTCTCCCAGATGGTAGCACACCTCTGTCTCATTATCTGATGTGCCTTCCATGCTCCCAAGAGTGCTCCCTTCCCTGTGGGGTGGTGCCTCTTCCTCCTTCATTTTGAGGGTTGAAAGTCACAGAAGGAAAGCCGCCATGCTGAAACTTCACCACTGTTTCATCGCAATCCTGAAATCCGCTTTCCCTCTCCCCACATGACTGAATCTGTACTTCCTCTGCTTACACAGAAATCAACTTCCCATCAGCTCCCCAGGTGTGCATGACATGATGCTAACAGGACTCTGGAAGTCACTACATTACTGGCGCTAACTTCCTAACATGAGAAGAGTTTCTCAGTAACTTTATGTTCAGTGATAATAATATTTCAGAATTTCAAAAATGAAGTTTTCCTTGAGAATCTTTGAGATTAGAGGACATTAGAGTTACAAATTAACTTCACATTTCCTTAAGTTGGAGATTGTCGGTAAATACCTGTGAATCCCAATCAAATTTTTTCACATCAATGAGGTAGTTCACATCAGAGTTCAAAAGGCTCTCAGCCCCTCATCATGAATCTTGCTTTTTGACTCCAAGTGCAATCACTCTGAGGCTGTGGATAATTTAATTACCACAACAGGCACCATCTGCTTTAACTCAAATTTCGAGCCAAAGCAACAACGAAGAAGAAACCAGTAAGTAGAAAAATAAAGAAGAGCTATGGCCTGCAGAGGAACTGTCTTTCCTTTATGTAAGTTCCTTCATACATTCACATTTTTGGGGGCCTACTGTGTGTACAGCAGGATAAAGATCCAACAGGCTAGGCTGGCTTTTGCCCCTTGAGAATTTCCATGCTGAACCTTCATTGTACCTCATGCTGATCCTCTATCTTCCAGAAAGAAAGCAAATATGTGGCCCTCTTATGTGTGAAGACAAGAGGTACTGTGCTGAGGAGGAGGACAAGCTTGTTTTATCTAAGACTAAAATTAATGCCATGGGAACTCAGGGCAGCTTCAGTTTTGGTACATACATATAGGTGATTGGCCTTAGGTCAACTGTGATCTTCAATTTTATTTTTCCCTAAAACTATTGAGTGAAGTTTATTTTAGATTATTTGGGTTTTGAGGGTTTTTTCCCTAAGGTCCACAAGTGATTAATATAGTTCCATTTAGGCAAAACTGACTTTAATATAAAAAGTCCTGATCTCATGATGAACTCAGTCTTGTGGCAAATACAAGCACTGGCTTGACACTTTGTGACCTAGCAACTTTCCATGGGAAGATGATAAGGGCGTTACTTAGCCAGCTCCTATTATAAACAGTTGGGCAGCATTGGAAGAGAAGGCATGGATAGTTCAACTTCTGATCTGCAAGCCAGCAAGCCAATTCTAATTTGGATCAGCCAGCACTCCCTTAGTACCACCAATTACCTTATGATAGAAATGTTCACACATTCACTTTATTTTTTAACTGAATTTTTAATTTTTATTGGTACATGTTTGCAGTACATAATGATTATAATCCTTGTGTGTAGTTGGTGCATGTACACAACTCATCTTAATTCTTTCACCTTCCTTTCCTTTCCCCACCCATCTTTCCATCTTTTGGTTTATTTCCATGGTCACTTTAAAGCACAACCTGAGAAAGAGCCCCTTACTTAAGGGTATCTCAGTTGCAGTTGTGTTTTATTCCAAATAATTGCAAAAATTAAACCACAGGACTCATCCTACACAAACATTTTCTCTTTTTAATAAAGTTTCAAACCAGGTTCTTTAACCTGGTGTGAGCCACAGGGCAACCCTCAAAAAGCAGATTAGTTATCTGTGTCAGAGAGCCTAGAACATCAAGGTCACAGGGTGCATGACACAGTCTGTGGCAAGTAGACCTAGTACTTATCTGAGGAAAAGCTAATCCTAATCTAAAGAAAGAAGCTGTAGGTTAGTTGATTCCTTCTGGTTTTCTCCTCCTGTGTACTGCATGCTGTAGTGACTCCAAAAGGACAGGTGACCCCCTCAAGAGCTTTGCACATACAAATGACCTAATTAGGCAGGAAGCCTACTGTCACAGAAGCACTGGGAGATCTGAACTGATGGACAATATTACTAGCTCTTGCAGATCTCTGAGGTCTGCTTGTGCTTGGGACTAGCTGTGACCACTATTTCTCATACCTGGATAAGAAATGCCAAACCATCTCAGATCCTCAAACTTGCCTAGACTTCAATTCATCTGTTTTTCAGGTGGAGCAAGTAACATCAGTCCCTAAGTCCCATTTCCAGAGGCGGCAGGCATGGTGCTGGCTGTGCTCTCCTGTCCTTGTTGCCACCTCAGGCTTTCAGAGTTCCTGGTCTCACCCCTCTTTGATGAACACATCAGCATTCCAGATGTTTTACTACGTGCCTTATGGTTAGAGAGCAAAAGAGTGGTGGAAACTACATTCAATTCAAAATTCTCTGAACCCAAAAACAATGGCCTTAAGAGCACCCCCCTTTTATGGTGATGGACACAGACAGCTACTCATGAAGAACTAAACCCCATTATCTAGTAGGTAAGTACAAGAATTCAAGCTACATAAATGTATCTTTTTCCCTTTGTGCTTTTTCTCATCCCAGTTTTTGCTTCCCTTTGAGCAATTTTTTTCCCTTTCACAGAATCTGTTATACCTTTCAGATTTTAATTGCTCTTTCAGGTTCTCACATGAGCAGGACAATACCATGTTTGCACACTGTTTGGGTAACTCTACTGCCGATTTCTGCTGGTCTTCTGAAAGGAGCAGATAATGCTTACTTGTTTTGTATTTATTTATTTGCTTTTTAATTTCTCATAACTTTTTTGTTGTTTCTGTTTGTTTTCAACAAATTTTGCAGCAGATTATTTTTGGGTTTTTTGTTTGTTTGTTTTTGTTTTTGCTGTTGTTATTTGGTACTGGGGATCAACTCAGGACCTTGTGCTTGCCAGGTGGGCACTTACACTGCTGAGCTATCTAAACAACTAATTTGAAGACAACATCACACAATACAGCAACTGTTGTTGAATTTATATTATCTTGTTTAATGTAATTTTGTAGCATTCCTAATGCTTTTTTTTTTTTCTATTTTCGGTTAAAATTTCTTTTTTAGAAAAAGAATGCACAACACTCTTTTGTAAAATAGGCTTCATGCAATTCTGAAGTGTACCTGGGCATCCCTGCATCAGTCATTGCTTATGAAACAGGGTTCTGTGTCCAGGAAGCCATCTGGTTGTTGAAAATGCTGAAAGGGGGGGACAGTATCTGCTACTTGACCTAATCGGCCAAAGAACAGGATTACACAAAGCCTCTGCTGAGGCTCTCTGCAAATAGCCAGAAGTCTGGCCAGAAGTCCAGGGAAGTGGAGGCTGCCTTCAGCCCCACCCCAACTAGAAATTACCACCTTGGGGCAGTAATTTGCAAACTAAGTGTTGCCAATTGCTCTTTGCTTCCTTTGTAATGAGGAGCTTTTAGATTAACTGTGTAAAAGAACCTACAAAGAATTGAATTACTGATCACACTGCCCTGAACATCCTGGAGGCTTAATAAATATTTCTTAATTGAATTGACTGAAGCTGAAGGAACTTCCTGTGTTTCAGCCCCTGAGGCAAGTTGGGAGGACTAGTCCAACTCTCCACCTCCCCCATCCATTCCCACCACCTCCCCAGGCAGCTAATTGGTGATATGAGAAGATCCAGGAATGTCGCAGCCTTGGTGGCATTTGAATGCCTTCATTGCCCACTCACAGTGTCAAGAGTTCACAGCATCACATTGTGTCTTCACACAAGGATGCTGGCATCCCAGAAGTCTTAATAACTTGCCACACCTTTCCAGTGGCTTCTGGTCTCCTAGGATCTATCCTTGAGCTGTGTATATGTCAGGCATACATGGACTCTGCTGAGCCTTTCCATGGCACAGTCCTGTATCTTTGTCTACCAGGAACCCCAGAGCCTATATCAGATAATCTCAAGAGGCAGCCTGGGTCTGGAGAGTGCCAAGCTACTGTCATATCACAATGAATCCATCAACTCACCTCCTTTCATTGACACAGGGGTCAAGATTCCTGTTCTTCTTGAGGAAGCAAAGGTCTTCAAAGGAGTCTGCAAGCAAAGGAGACTGGTCCCTTTCTTTGACTTCTGCAGGTGCTTGTGGGTCTCTTGGCACTAGGGAAATTATCAAAGTAGGAGAGGAAAAGGAAAGGTAGAAAGAAGCTGAGCAAAATTGTAATTTTAAAATTATGCTTTTACTAAAACCTGCAGCGTTAGGACAGAAACCCAGTCAAAAATCCCTAAAGTCCTTAAAGCACAATACTACTTGGCCATTGCTTTGTAAATGGACCTTTTCATCTGTAGATATCATTTTTCCCCTGTAAAATGAACTTTATATTTATTGATGGCCTACTGCTACCACTCTGTCACTTGTGAAGATCGTCATCTATAAATAGGCCATCACCTTTCCCCTGAAGAAAGGGCTACCACTTCTCATTTGTAAATTGATTTCCTTCTTTCCACAGATATACAAATTACACATATTCCAATACCCAATCCCCCAAAAAGATGACCAGCAGGAGACCCCAGGGCTTCTCTCCCTTTTAAGGGCCTCCCCTGTATTTCCTTGAATGTGTACTTTGCAAATTCTACCCCAAAAGCCTCTTGATGTCTCTTACTGATGCATCCTGCAAATTCTTCATTTATGTATGAGAAAAGTCAATGAACTTGCAAACTCACTCATGGGCTAGATGAGTCCATGCACCCCATCTCTACTTTGGGAGACCTCCTCAGGACCTGGTCCCGCCACACAGTGACTGTTACCCAACCATCTTTGGCAGCTCAGTAGCTGAGAGTGAAGGGTGCCAATGATCTAAATCACCAGCCAAGAGGCGTCTGTGTGCAGAGGTTGGACCTCTGGAAGATGATGGGATGGGGGTGCTGTGCTCATTTGTAGATGAGCCCACTCATGAGTTTATGGTTGAATGCACAGTTAGGAGGGCAGGTATGCTGGGTGAGGTGGGCACTGAGGAGGGCACTGCCTGTGGCTCTTCCTGAGCACTCTGCTTCCTGGCTACTGTGGTGTGAGCAGTTTTCACCCCATACCCTTCTATCTTAGGAAACAACAACCATCAACTGAACTTTTTTAAATTATCAAGCAAAACATAAACTTCTCTGTAGGAACTCATTGCTCTCTCAGTGTACCTTGGGAGAAACACAGCAGCAATGAGGAAAAGATAGACAAGAAGACAAGAGCTAGGTCAGATGGTACCCAGTTTGCCTGACTGGAAAAGGACATGAAGAACAATAGAAGGAGCATTTATTTATACCTTTGTAAAGTTAGCATCCCAAGATGCAAGGTTGCATACTGAATAATAGCCGGAGTTGTTCAGGCAGGATGTTTTTCTCAATAATGAGGTAGCTTTATAGCTTTAAGGCACTGAGCCCTTGTCCTGCCTTCTCACATAGGATCAATTTCCAACCTCAGCTGCTCCCATGCTTCTCATTTAAGTTGTGGGTGCTGGGCATTTTGTCCCAGTAACAGGAAAACTAATACATTTAATGTCCAAAATCACTTATTTCTGTTTTTATTTCTGTTAAATTGATTCTCTGTAATGATTAATGTGTCAGTTGGCTAGACTAAAGCCCCCAGGCATTTGGTCAAACATTACTTCTGTTAGGGCATTTCTGAATAAAGAATACATTTACATTAGAGGCTTCACAATATAACCACCCCATCCCCTCAACAGCCATGGGCCTCACCCAATCAGTTGAAGGTTGCAGGAGAAAAAAAAGACGATGGTCCCTGAGAAAGTGGAAATCTACAGCAGGCAGACTTCAAACTCAGAGTGTATCATCACTCTGCCCTGAGGCTCCAGCCTACAGAATTTGGAGCTTTCAGTCTTCACAACTGCATGATCTAGTTCCTTAAAAATAATTCTCTTCACACATACATATACCTTTTGTGCCCCTGTGCTGGGACCTCTCAGCACAAACTTCCTACATGCATAGACCTGAAAGACAAAGGAGGTTTAATGCCCCCTGTGATGCTCATAGCCACTTGTTAAAGGCTCCAGATTGCTGTCCTTCCGCAGTAGGCAGCTGAGTTACATAGAAATATTATAGGTAGTCAGACACGGTTTGGCCCTCAGAAGAATCCAATATGAAAGACAAGAGCCTGCAACTGTGGGAGAGATAGACACCCCTGCTGTGGGCCAGACCTCAGGACAGAGGATTGAACAAAGGCAGCCACATACCTCCCTAGGGATGGGCATCTGGGATTGATAGTCTAAACAGGTCTCTATCACCTTGAGGAAGACAGGAAGAATCACTAGTCCGATCCCTACAAGAAAAGCCCCTGTTCTATATTAATGGCCAATTGCTATGTGACTTGCCTCCCCATTTGACCCTGATTTCATCAATTTTACCTGAGCAATTAATCTTATTGGTGGATCATAGTTTTGTCTCACTTCATGCCCACCTTGCAAGTTTCCATCTTCTACCTTAGTTCTGCCTCACCTCATGGTTTTGCTCTATAAAAATCCTTAGAAAAGGCAGATTCCTGGACAACTCCCTCAGGTCCCCTTCTGTCCCTCTAGGACAGAAGCTTTATTTTTGCCCAATAAATATATTTTGCTCTTAACCTTCATTGTTCCTAAAATTCATTCTTCACATGTAGAGGACAAGAGCTTGTCCCAGGTATGTTTCATGTTGGGAGTGTCATTCCCATACATCACTTCTGTTATCCTACAGAATGAGAGAAGGGCTGGCAGCAGCAAACTCCCTCTTAGCTCAGAATCTGGGAATTGGGGCAAGTTCCAGGCACTGCTGACACCTGACTGAGGTGTGAGGGAATAGCCTTCCCTTCTTTGTCCCTCTCCTTAGGGAGGGTTTTCGACCTGCTCCTGACAGTCTGGTATACAGCTGGTGTCTGTCTGGGGCACAGACACCTTGGACAGGCCACCAATCAGACCACCTAGGTGGACTCCTTCCTCACACAAGACAGCTATGTATTCACAGGGCTTTTGCTGATGTAAATACCCTCTCAGACTTTCACACCTGCTGTCCTTGCTGGCATTTTCCTTGTATCCCTCTCCAGGGCTCCTGCTAGTACTTTAAGGAGACGCACGGTCTTGGACCTCCAAGTGACAAACCTGCTCTCAGCTGGAAAAGGGACACTTTTCACTGCAAAGATGGAAGATCCTCCAATGGCAGGCCTGCCAGGCTGGTTGCTGATTGTCACTTCAATATCCATGCTGATTTTCTACTTCCTGTCCTCCAGGTGGCTAGTGCTTAAGCTGATTGCCTCTGGCACAGCCCACCTGCCTGCTGACTTCATCACCCAGCACTGAGGAGGGAGCCCCTGCCGTGGGTCTCAGGAGTCCTCAGGGTGGAGAAGCTCACCCTACCCTCACAGACAGCACTGTGGCATTGTTCTCTGCAGCCAAGACATCATCTGGCCCTACTCTCCCAAAACTCATCTAATATGCAGAACCAAAACTGGCGGCACATGTTTCGAAGCTCCTTTATAACACAGGAGGTAACTATTAGCAGTCTAAGTAGAAAAATTACTTTGCGTTCTGCTTGTTCATTTGCAAACTTATTATGACACTTTGATTGTAACTCCTACTTTAATGAATCAGATCTACCAGTTAAAACAAAGCCTATCATTATCTAACACACTTGCATTAATTGCACAATGGTGGTGCTGTAAACGAGGGCCAAATGCTCTGCTCATTGTTTGCAAAACCATGTTGAATTATCTAAAAAAAAGAACAGAGTATGGGGCTCCTGAGTCTGCTTGCCAAATTCTGATAAAGACATGGTGGGTCCTCCAGGTTCATGCTCTGGAGAGGATCCCAGCTAGGATTCCTAAATTACCCACTCTTCTGTCCTTGTAACTGCACTTTATACTACCAAATTTCAGTGACCCTGTCATCAGAGATGGACAGCAGCCCTCTGTGGATGCTCTGGGATCTACAGCCAAGGCTCTGTGGGAGGGGCAGAGGTACCTCATCCAGGGAAGGCCTGAGTGTCAGGGAGCCTCAGAAAGTTGTCTACCACATCAGGTCTGCATTCTCAGCGTAAAGCCACTCACCCTGAATGGTGCCTCTACTAAGGGTGTACTTGGTCATAGCCACTCTGGCTTTAATACTGTCCTTTGGCAGGAAAGAAAGTAAACTTTCATTAATAGACCATCTCCCATATGGTTATTTAGAAAGAACATGCACGGCATACACATGTGTGCACACACACAGAACTACAACAGCTGACCCAGGGGAGGGACTCACAAAACACTGACTAATGCTACATGAAGCAACTGAGGAAGATCTTAGAGTAACATAGAGATGGTTCTGCCAAGATGCTGTTGCTATTTCCCTCCCCTTTGTCAGGAGGATGAGCAGCCCGTAGACCAAAGCCAGACCCTCCCTACTGGAGCCACCTCCCGCATCTATGCCTTACAGAAAACCAATCGCTTGCCTGCTCTTGGGAGTTCAGTTAAGCCCACAGCAACTTTCAAAGTACAGCAACATTTGGTCAAAGCAATACTGATCTTCAATAGCCTCATTTCAGATTAAGAAAAACAGGTTTCTGTGCCCAGGCAACACAGCCTGAGCTTCCGTCTCTCTGCACTGCTGTGTCTACGGGTCCCAGCTCCTCACCCAGTAGCAGCAAGATCCAGGAACTTTCAAATTGTCACTGCTGTGCCGCTGAATATACTAGAAAACAAGAGCTATATTTAGGCCCCACCAGTATCTCTCAATAACTGCAAAAGGCATCTCTTGAATCAACATTTCCCAGCAAGCTGTGGTGGTGGGGAGGGAATCTAGGCTTGGGTAATTGGAGATAAAATGTTTGTGATGAGAGAAAGTCTCACAGCTACAGAATGCCAGTGTGCAGAACAATAATTGTGTTTCTCGCTACCTGAATGCATTCCAGTTCTCACAGCTTCATTTCCTAGGAGATAACTATATCTTTTCAAAGCGATCTTTTTCCTTTTCCATTTAAAATTCAGTCTCTTTAGCCTCTCAACTGTACTGACACAGGATCCTGCCCATTTCTTGCCTTGTCCATGCAGATGGTCTGAGCTCACGTTCATTCACCCTTAGCATCATCTTGGCTTCAGAGGGGCCCTTGCTGGTGCTGGCCCCTTCCTAGTCTGGGCAGGTGACTTCCAGCCACCTGCCAGCAGCATTTGTTGTGTGTTCTTCCCTCCAGCCCTGAAGGTTCTGCAGGTCCCTCTAGCCTCTCTGCCTCTACCCCACCCCTCCTCTTCCCTAGTAGCATGGAAAACATTTAGACACTTCCTAGGCCTGTGGTTGGCAAGCTGGCCTCCATGAAGTGGCTCCAGGGCTATCAGGGCAGGAAGCCTCCCAAAGAGTCCTGTCTGCTGGCCTTGGGGAGACCCAGGTTCAGCAGGTCGCGATACTCGGGCCTATACTGCATTGCAGGAGCAGGAACTCAGCCATGCTGTCTCAGTCTTACTTTAAATCACTGGGCATTTAAGGCAAAACTCTAGGAAAAAAAAAGTACATTTTCAGCCTCTTGCAAATCAAAAACATCTCTAGGCTTTATTATTTCAGAGTTTACCTTTTGAAGCCCGAAGAATGATTTTTCCCTGGCCAGGTAGTATTGGCCTTCAACTGTTGCCTCTGCTGTATATTTCTAAAATACCTGTTCAAAACACAAAAGTCTCCTTTGTTTTTCATTTCCTCCTCCCACCTTTGGAGGCCATTATTGCCTGCAGGTGAGTAGCAGGATGTTTGGGAGCAACGTGAAGAACAGGAAAAGAAAATCTTGGCCTCTCAGCGCCTCATCTTCCATAGTCTGGAGGCTTACTGGGCAAGCCAGGCCACTCCACTAGTAGAGGTCTTCTTGGCTTGTGGGGAAGTGGCCAATATGGAGCAAGAAAGCACTGTGAATGTGGGCTAGTGCAGATAAACAGCTTGATTCTGCAGCCACATGCTAATCAGAATTGTTCAAATTCCCATCTAAAGCAGCTTTGTGCCTTCAAACCATAACACATGATGCAGAAAATATGCACAGCTTGAACCTCTCCAGTTGCCCTGTGAGCGAAAGTCTTTATGTCAGTGTGCTTCTTGCAGTCATCTCAAGCAGAGCTGGGGCCACTAACAGGGAGCTTAGCCTGACTTCGGCCCTGACGCCCAGAGCACTGTGTCACCTGGACAAGAGGAGTCTTTTAAATACAGCTCACTTTGAAAGATGAGTCTGGGCCACATGGTATTCTGAAGGTATCCCCAGTATCTGGATCACAGTTCTTCCTTTTGTTCAGTGGTTGTGAATCTTGGAACTTGTATGAAATATTTTCCTAGCAAGGCTGGGACTTACCTCAACCCCAGGAGTCAGCCTGCTTGATTTCTGCTCCCAACAAATGGCAAAACAAAAGCTGACATGGTGTAAGGTGTAATCTCCATTCCTCTAGTCTTCTCCTTGCTGGCATCTGTGCCTTCTAGGATGTTCTAGGGCCTTCAACACAATGTACCCTCCTGGCCCCAAGGCCCAGGCCACCTGGCACTGACTGGAAACACCAGGGCTTTGTTCGTGAGAAAACTCTGGAGCATGTGCAGCTACCGGTGCTCTTACTGGGCCACCCTGTTCTCTAAGCAGAGGGACTCCCCAGAAGCAAGCTTCGCTCTGCTAGTTTCAGCCTTAGGGACTGTGTGGTGTTCAAATGTCTTGCAGGACCCTCAGCCAGGTCAACCATGGCTAAGACTTTTGAAGAATAGAATTACAGAGAAACAACAGTGTTTCACAGCAGAAATCAATTATTCTGTTAGCTTGAACATTGTATTTTAGTGCATAAACATGTCCTCTTAGAACTAGATCCTGCCCATCTGAAATTCTAGTCTCAGAAATAGTCAGAACCATGCATTAGAGGGCCATGAGGTAGCTCAGTGGGCTAAGCTTCTGCTTAGGCAAGCACAGGGACCAGGATTCGATCCTCAGCACCACCTACTATGCCGGCTCTGTCCCTGGGTGCATTGACCAGGCCACTAAAGAGGACAGGCATGGTAGGTCACACCATAATTTGAGGACTGGGAAGGTTGAAAACTGGAGGATTGCTATGAGTCTGAGCTGCCTAGTGAGACCCTGTATCAAATATGTAAGAAAAAAAGGATCGTGCATTAGGAAATGGGAACCCAAAAGCTGAACATGTCTTCTCAACATTAAGTAAAACACTTTTCTGTGGTAAGGAACTTGGGAATCTGCAGCAGACAACATGGAGTCCCCATGCCCAAGAAGCCTACATTCCAATTGATAAGATAAATTATAAAGAAAATAAATAACAGAACGTAAAGTACAAAGTAACACCAGGAAGACTGACAGGTGGGAAGCAGTTTGGAGGTGCAGGCTGGGGAAGGACTCTCTGCAGAGGAGATAGATGGGAAGAATGTCTAGAGTAGAAAGCCAGCCTGACTGGGGTTAGGCAAGAGGGGACAAAGTGGATAGAGGATGAGCAAGGAGAAGGGCCACATCTCAAGCTCAGAGAACCATGGCGAGGAGGGATGTGTGGGGTTGAGCAGACCTGCCTCCATTGTCATGGGAGCACCTTCCAGATGCCCAGGGAATGAGCTAGTTGCAGCCAGGAGAAAGGTCGTGGGGAGGTAGGAAAGCTTGTGCAAGGCGAGACCTGCTTAAAGCCACTGTAAGCAGAGCTTCATGCGCAAAGGACAGGCATCAGAATAGCCCCTGTACCTTAACTGAGAACTAAGAGTGCGGGGAGGTCAAGAGGAAGGAAGTAGGCATTAGTGTAGCCTGAGACTTGCTGGGGATTGACTCAGAGCCCAAACTTCCTCTTCAGGATTAGAAGCAGGCCCCACTCCTGCGACTTTCATCCCTTCAATGCTTTGCGGCTATTCAGTGCTGATTGAACCCTATTCCTCTTTCCCAGGAAACAATCACATTTCAGAGTATTATATCTTAAACCTGTGTGGGAATATCACTGCATCTCCTGAGGCCCTAAGAGTTGACCCCATGGCTTTAGAGCCAGAGGTGGGGTGTTGAGGAAAACAAAACACCAGTCGTTTTCAAAGGGTGTAAGGAACAAAGCCAGCACTCCCGGAGAGGCAGAGAAAGCCTTTATTTGGCCATCTTGACTCAGAGAAGCTAGTGCTTCTTAAGTTTTGAGCCCTAGAGATGGTGTTACAAAGGTTTTTATAGATTTTTTGGTGGGAAAAAATGAACTCAAAGACAGTTACTCTGAAACAACAGATTGCTAACTTGGACTGACTGGCCAGCCTCAGTCAAGCAGGCAATCTAACCTAAGAGAGAGGTGGGGGTAGGCACTGCAGGTTAGGGCATGAAGCTCCATCCTGTGGGTGGGCTCCCAGGGCCTGCAGGTTTAGAGACCTGTGAAGCTGCTCCGTTAGCACAACAAAGTACAGCTGGGGGTTCGGGGGCTTGAGCCTGGTGAGAGCAGAAACTGCTGCTGTCTGATTGGCCGAGGCAGAAGCTCACTTTTCCTAAGAGACCAATTTCTCTCCTCAGGGGTGCAGCTGCTGAAAGCATGTCCCCACACCACGAGTGTAGCTTGGAGAAGCCCAGGGTGGCCCTTCATGCCTTCTCTTTGCCCCAGTATGAGCCAGGGTCACTTCATGATGGGCCAGAAGTCTCTGCAGTGGATCTGATCCACTGGAGCCTTTGGGGAGAGGGGTGCACCTGTGGGAAGTGGAAACTGCAGGGGGCCTGAAGGTAGAAGGAGCAAGTCTTGCCCTAGGAATATTGTGCATACGCAACAAGAAAGGGGGAGTAGGGAATAAGGTCTTGACCTCACATGCCTACCTTTACCTCCTAGACATCTCTGCAACTGATAGAGGACAAAGAAGCCACCACTCCTGGCACTGCAAACAGACTTAAAGGGGGCCATAAGTCCCATCCTCGCAGTGTCATTGTCTTCTACTTCCTCTCATCATCCCCCTTATCATTCCCTCCAACATAGGAGACAATGCATCTGTAACATACAACCAACTGCAGACCTGAGTCCACCGCTAGAAACTGCAGTTAAGGCGTTCTCTCCACTCCTCGCCAGGCTGGGGGGCAGCAGCTCCTCTCCAGGATTTCCCGATCAACACTACCACCAGCGCCGGTCTCATGAGCAGGCTGGTAGATGCAAAACATGAGCCCTGACTTTTGAGCAGCAGCCACCTGTCCTGATGTCTGCATCACAGAGGTGGGTCTGAAACTCTGATTGCTTTCTTCATTGTTCTATTGTCTGTTTTTACCTATACATGTGCATATGTGTGTGTGTGAGTACATGGACACCATGATATGTTTCTATAGATTTCCTCTACATGCACATCTATGTAAACACAGGCACTCATGCACATACATACACACATGCATTCATGTATGGCCATACACAGGTGCATGTACACCCACATACATGCAGACCCACAGGTATGCACACAGAGACACACATGTATTTGTGCATGTACATCTACATGCATGCCTTGTGAACACATACAAATATATGCATACATATTCACAAATGCACACATCAACAAATATATATATATACAGATAGCTACATACATATATATGTAAATATGCACATATACACAGGAGTATATGCACACATATGTAAATGTGCATGCTCTGACAAACATATGTACACACATGTTTGTATATACTGCCCATGTGATAAGTAAATACAGTTTCTGGAGCTCTACATGCCAAGCTCTGACCAAGTAAGTGCCAGAGCCTCCTCGTCCTCTGTTTGCAGGTATATGCAAAGACGCTGGCACGTCTTACAGAAAGGTTTACTCTGAGCCTCAAAGAGAAAGGCTTAGAAGAACTTGCATTGGGTGCTCAGGAAGTTTACATTTACATCCACAGGAAGTATCTGTACACATGCACATAGCACACACACACACACATGCACACACACACACACATGCACACATCAAGTTCTTGAAAAACTAAGACAGCAAAGGAACCCCTACATGCTGCATGCCTATCTGAAGGCTTTGGCTGTATATCAGCCCAGGTCATCTTACTGTGGCTACCATGAGCTCTTCCAAGTTGAGATCTGGGCACAGTGAGAACCAATTTTCTAATTAATGAGCAAAGATAGCATATTTGATCAATAATAATGGAGCACTGTGGGCAAAAAAGGAAAATACAAAAATTAGCCTCCTGTTGCTGTCTGAGTAGGACTAGAAAGCAAATCCTATAAATATTAATTATCTAGACCCATGGGTGGCAGAGATTTGAAAAAATCTTATTTTTACCTAGGCTATTCAAATATCAACTGTGCTAAGTCTCATCTGCAGTGCCAAGAAAGGACCACCTTGCTGACTGATCAGAAAGGTGTTTAGTTAATTTAAGGAATCCAGTAGAAAAGATGATCAGGGATTCCTGTCAAGAATTCAAAACCAAGACAAGGCATGGTGGCATATGCCACTAATCCCAGCACTGGGGAGGCTGAAGACAGGAGGATCATCACGAGTCCCACCTGCATAGTGAGACCCTATAACAAATACATTTAAAAAAAGAATTCAAAACAAATAGCACTCTGTTCTCTTTGGACCAGTCAGCTCTCAGGGAAGAAGTAGCCCTGAAGTATGGAGAGAGAGAGAGAGAGAGACGAGAGAGAGAGAGAGAGAGAGAGAGACAGAGAGAGAGACAGAGACAGAGAGAGAGACAGACAGAGACAGAGACAGAGAGACAGAGAGAGACAGAGACAGAGAGACAGAGAGACAGAGAGA
>NDGM011256729.1:10788-24894 GCA_002564305.1 Octomys mimax
AGAGAGAGAGAGAGAGAGAGAGAGAGAGAGAGAGAGAGAGAGAGAGAGAGAGAGAGAACCATGGCAGTAATCTTTGAAATAAAGGTGAAAACTGGTTAAGAGTTCTGGTCATGAATTCCTTGATAAGCACAATAGAACTTCTATTACTGGGGTCTTTTTGAACACTTCGTATTGTTCCTGTTCTTGCTGGCTGCTGAACACTATTCTCACTGGGTGAGTAGAAAAAGCCTCCTATGAGCAAGAGAGGTTGGTCAAACAAGTGTGGACGAGGAATAAAGCTACTACCTGGTGTCCTGCCTTGGTTTTATCTCTAAGCTGCATAGTGCTAACAATCCATTTAACCTGTGTCCTATGTACCTTTCTGGTCCATAGAGCCAGACAGCTACCTATTGATGGTGATTTTTCTTACTTAAAACTACCATTCTTGTATGAAAGAAGAATGACTAATATTTTACATGACGAATCACAGATAGTTGGTAAAACATTGCTTATGAAGAAAGCCTGTGTTAATCATCATGGACAGCAGCCTTCCTTGCAAATGGTAGGTAAGTCCTGGAACACAGAGCTCCTTCTTCTCAGTCCAGTGAAAGCAGCAGGATGTGTAGGAAGACCCAAGTGCCCGGGGATTTTGTCCACATGGAGCTTTTACTTCAGAAGTTCTCCCCAACCAACAAAGGGATTTAGCTTGATGCATTGTTTCTGCAATATTTTCTAGCTACGATTTTAAGGTTGAAAGTGCATCTAAATGAAACAAGAATTGAGGACCATTTAGTGATGACTATTCAGTGATGCCCATTTTTGTTCATATGAAACTAATCCAGACATATCTACATGAAATGTGCAAATTGATTTGAATTCAGTTAGCTGTGTGTGGCTACTTTCTAAAGATTTAATGAGGAAAATTAGGTCTTAGCCTATTTTAGTGTGCGTTCCTGTTGAAATAATTTTACATATATCACAAGCTGTCTTCGTGACCCTCATTTTTCATCTAGCCATTATATTGTCTTGTTTGCTTTCAACTTATTTTATATTTCAATAAATCCACACATATACATAGTTATTTTGTTTCATCATAATTGTTGAGTATTATTAGTTGTCATTGATCAAAGACTCATGATATATGCTCATACCATTCTAAGTGCTTTATGAGGAATAACTCATTTATTCTTGTGGCAAAATGAGAAAGGAAAGAGAAGTTAGTTCTTCCTGTCTACATCTTTCACATGAGAAAACTGAGGTGTACGCTGGGTAAGTAAAGGAACTATGTTGAGAAAGCCAATCTTCTTTCATGTCAGAAATTGAAAATTAAGTCTAGAGTTTATATTATTAGCCACAGTCCTACACTGTCTTTGTCTCTGGAATATTTTTCTACTTCACATCTGTTCAGTTATTCTTATTATTCTAATTGTTTGTTTTCACTACTGTGTGTAATGTAACCATTCTGGGTTCTTTTCCTTCTGTAGACTTAGTCGTTTTATTTTCCCTGTGGGATGGGTTCCTTGTAGTGAACCACTGGAGCCTGCGTCTGTGCTTGCTTCTTCTCTCTTGCTGCTGTCTGTGCTGCCCCTTTATCTTTCTCCACCCCAGTCATTCTGCTTTAAAACAAAACAACCTTACTATCTCTACTAAGATTGTTTTGTTCAATTCATGTCCCCAGTGTTGTTGGATCAAAGATTCCCTCGCAACCTTAAATACATGGCTTGTTCTCTGATTTACTTTATTTATGGTATGAATAAATACATTCTTTTTAAAAATTTTATGATTTGGGTTTTGCATTGCTGACATTTTGTTTTATTGTTACCAGTGTTCTAAGATAATCAGAACCAGTGTTCTAAGTACTATGAAATACTTTCTATTACTATGAAATATTTTCTATTACTTAAAGGCCTCCACAGCTTTATAATTCATAGGTCAAAAAATGTCAGCTCTTTATGGATTGTGACAGTATCACTTCTTTGCTAACCCACTTCAGATTTGACTGGCCAGTTTATGTGTGTAGTGCTCTGTCAGGCTTGGAGAAAATAGTGTTCTCAGTGTTGTAAGATTCAGCTTACATGAAGACCACCATTTTCTCAATTCCAAGATGGCTACTCCTAGCACAACCCGCTCATGACTTGTGTTTTTGTTTACAAGTAAGCAGATTTATTTAATTTGCAGGTCATCCAAAGTTCTTCTTTCAAATCCTTGTGAAATTATTTCAAACTTCTATCCCATTATGGACAATGAAGAATTTCTCTCCAATTTTCTATTGGCTTCTATGTGTGATATTGGCATTCACCTACTCTCTTAATTATGTTTAAAAATAAGCTAAGTGTTGGATTTCATGCAATGATAGAGATCTCTGTATATTTTCTGTATTAAAATATACAAAGTACATTAAAATCTATGTAAGTAGGAGACCAGACTCTACTCACAAACTAAAGTTTCACATTAAATTATGCCTTTTCATAATACCTCACAGCCATTTCCATCGCTTCATTTAATCCTTCTGCCAGGCTGCCCATGATCTCCTTGTTCTCCTTACTCTCTTGCATGTCCCTAAGACTTCTGTTGCTCTCTGATGCAAAGCAATATGAAAGGGCCCTCAAGTGCATGACTCCTAAAGAGCTGTGCTTCCAGAATTTCACTTTGTATCTCCAAGAGGCTTTCAAAAATACTCTCCCAGATAATCTTAGTTATTTGTTCTAAATGAGAATTCTAGATCCAGACAGTTAGGTATTTAAACCCTAACACTCTGTTCTCTACAAATTATGACTCAGGGTCTTCTTGCTGGGTGGAAGCTCAAGATTCTTATGCCATGCCAATTACTTTAATTTCTGATGGAGTGCTGGCAAATATATTATGGCTTTCTCTTTTCCCATCATTTGGTGTGAGGTGACTATTACAAAAGAGGAAAAATTTTTTTTTATCCTGGAACATTTAAAATCATTTAATCTGTAAGCTTGTCCCTGTTAGAGTCAGTCTAATATTTCTGCCTCTGAATTTGAGAATTATTACTTCTTTTAGTACACTTGTGCCTCTAGAGGATCCAAATACTGAGTGTTCTTCTAAGCAGCCTGAGTGAAGATTTCTATTCCTATAATTTGTATTTAATATGTGTATTAAATCAAGGGACTGATATCATATTTTAATACTTGAATGTACTTCTAATCTCTCATAGGAATGATTCTAACTTTGTTCCAAAGTAGTATCCAAGTTTTAGCAGAATAAGTTTTAATATTAATCTACTTGCTCTTTACCAACTTTTATATATAATAAGGATTTTTTTAACCTGGAAAATGTAGGTAAAATAATTCTCATTTCAATTAGCACACATAGCAGCATAGCTGAGCTATCACTTCTGATTAGAATCATTTGGTTGTTGGACATAGCGATCTGGGTAACATTAATTTAAAATCAATATAAAAATGGCTTGGGATTTAGCTATGTGGTACAGCACCTTCCCGGTACACATGAGGTCCTGAGTTCGATTCCCAGTACCAAAAACTTAATTACTAAGATTATTATTATTATTATAACAGCACAGAATATTAAACAAATACTTTCTCAATTATCTTGTGACTGTACTTTGATGAAAAGAAACTATTATAAGTTCAAAATGCTATTTTTGTTGCTGCTTGCCAGTTAATGGTGTTCCATTATAATTCAGTTTTAAATATAGTCATTATGAAAGAGGAGTTAATTATTTCACATTACAACAAATTGGAGCATAAGATAAAATATTCAAAGAAGATAAAATTTTTCAGTTGAATTAAACATTTTCAAAAGTTTAAGTAATTATCTTCTACTAAAAGTACTATAAAATGAGTCTTTGTTTAGTATTCACTATTCCATGAACAAATTAAAAACCAGTGACTTGCCAGGGATATAGCTCAGCAGCACAGCATTTGTCTGGTAAACGTGAGGACCCGAGTTTGATTCCTGGTACCAACAATCAATTATTTGAATATTATTATTTATAATTTGTATTTTGCCTATGACCTTCATTTTCCTTACTCAAAATTGTGTATATTCACTCATGAAAATTACATTAGGAGATAGTTCAGCTACTCAAATATGAAAATTAAAATGAAAAAATAACAATAAACTGCAGCCTTTTAATGGGTTTGTTCTGGAAAAGGAGACTGCAGAAAAGCTTTTATGAGAACTGAGATTATTCATAGAAAGAGATAGGAAAAGACCATGACATCACTTTCTATGTCGTCGCTGGTTTGGTTATTTATTTTTTGAGTGACAAACCACCTCAAATATAGTCTTAAATTGGATGTAGGTGTATGAGTCCATAATCCTAATCCCAGCACTCAGGAGGCTGAAGCAGGAGGATCGCCGTGTGTTCAAAGCCAGCTAGGACGACATAGTGAGTTCAAAGGAAGCTTGAACTATATAGTGAGGCTCTGACTCAAAAAAAAAAAAAACTACAAATGACAACATATTATTTTCTGTGCAACTTGGGGAGGAGTCATGCTACCAATTTTTCTCTGTTCTACATTGTATTATTCTGGGGAAAGGATTATGAATACTAGCTGGTTATATTCACAGCTCTGGAACCTCAAATAAGTAGATTCTCTTCCCTTGAGGGGACTTAGTATAGGCACATCAGGGAATGCTCTGACTTGCTGGCAACCAGCTCGCAGCTAACTCCTACCATCACTAGCAAGGCTGACCCTTAAGAAAAGGGAAATGCAGGTTTCCACGGATTTTCAACAAACCAAGCTTCAGGCGTTGAAGCCCACCTTTTTTTTTTTAGACATGATCATTCTTTTAGTTGAGTCTCCTAGCATTTATAATGCTTAGATGCCAAATAGCTTTTTAAGTAATAATTACAGTGTTAAACTGATCAGAAACTACTAGTAAGCATCAGTTAGTCAAATGTATCCAGTTCTAGTTGGTTCAACTGCCTTAGTGACCTACTCCAGGCACTCCGTATTTTCATAAGAAGGACATACAAATATAAGAAGCAGTGAGTGATGTGCTAATAGCCAAAATTATATGTCAATTATCACATTTCCAATTACCTACAGCATTAGGCAATTAACATTTTGTTAATCATCTGCTCTCCAATTTGATATTACTTTCTAAAGTAAGTAGCTTACCTTCTATCTCTGATAAATTGCTGTTTACCATTGGCGAATACATAATCAGTTTCTCAACTTCGAATTTGATTTAGAACTGTCTCATGGTAATGAATTCACCCCAAGTGGGATGTGTTGAAAATAGTACACATATGTGAAAGCAGGCATTTCAGGTTTTGTTGTTGGAGTGTTTGCGTCCTACCTATGCAAACGGAAGGCGTATGGAGCTGCAGTCACTGAGAAAGTGTTTTCTAATGAGGTTCATTTTGACAGAGCGTTTTTCCTAAGAATATACTCTGACAGCAATTGTAAGGAAACCAGAATGTTATTTTTGATTAATATGAAATCATATGAGCTCTGTCTTTAAAATAACTGTCCAAATGTAGTGCTTCTTTGTGTAATTTGACTTACGAAATATACTGAAGTACATAGATGTTTATAGATTTGATTTCATGTCTTTAGTCCTCTAATTATTAGTAGATTATTCAGTCATTGCTATGCTAGCGTTACCTAACAAACCATACCCAAATTCAATAATAAAAATATTTAATTGTTTGGAATATGGGTGTATGAAGAAAAGCAGGGTGGTGAGCCCTTGCCCGCTGTGTAATGCTCCATTTTTCACAACAGCCCTTCATATTTATATGCTTTCTTGTTCTCTTTGAGCTTGGTGTTATCAGCATTTGGAAAATAAGAATATCAATGTAATACATGCACAACTATTTAAAGAGTACCATGGCCCTGAAGCAGAAATGAGTGAATAAAAATAATCTGGTGTTATTCAATTCAATCAGGATCTGCGTGATGATGTTTAATTGAAATGGAATCTTGATCACTCTGAATTGTTCCATACCAACCAGTAATTTTTATTTATCTCTGTTAACATTAAAATTAACCTCAGGCTGCAAGTAAAAGTTCACATAAAATACTAATTTCCATTTAATGTACTTATAAAGCCATATTACTTAAGAGACATGGTATTGATGCAAAAATATATATGCAGATAAATTACCAACAGATTTATAGTAATTGTTTTGTGAAATTTTTGAGTTATTATCATAGCAGAAAACTAATAATAAACATAAGAGGATTCTCTCTATCAGTTTTACAGTCTTGACTTGGAATATAAAAACAAGAGTATTTAAAGCACAAGGTAATGATACAAATAAGTAGGGCATATGATTAATTAGAGAAATAATATCATATTAGTAATCATGAATAAACCACAAAAGAAAATGTAGTTATGTGACCTAATTGAAGAATTGGCCTTGCATAAAGGAACTGGTTAGGAGCCAAAAGCCAAAAGAGCTTGCTATGAGTGTTCGTATTACCGTCAGATTCATTCACAGACATTATAAAATGAGATGAATTATAAATATCATATTATGAAGATCTTTGATTACACTGGTGTTTGAGATGTTCGTGAAAATTAGAGAGACATCAATAAATTTCAAGCAGAATGTTGGCGAAAACAAAAGGTTCTTAAAACAAACCGATGGTGACATCGACCCATAAAACCACAATAAAGAAAAAGATATTAGGTAAGAGACAGTACAACAGCCCAATGACTCTATCAGTGAAATCTAGCCCTATATCAGTAGTACGATCCATTTGTGACAGGAAGTGAGAGACATGAAAGAGGGACATTATGAGTGCAGAATTAGTAGGGGCTCAAAAAAAAGTGTATTCTCATATTTTCCTTTTCTCATTCAGCTGCATTGTTGATGTAGCAAATAAGGGGAATTTTTTCTTGCAATGATTACATAATATTTTATAGACCTTTGATGTATGTATGCAAATAGAGCATGATTGTATATTTATGATGGATGTTTAAATTTTTTTAAAAATCCTTACAGTAAAACATGCATTGCCAAAAACAAATGGGCCAAGTGTCAAAATGATGGGGATATTATTGACAATGTGTCCTTTTCTGTAATAAATTTTAATATTCAGGTATTCCATATATGTTATAATCCATCACAGTTGAGAAAACATTTACAGTAACTAATTCACTAGATTCGACATCATTTGACCCCTGTCCCTTCCCCGAAGTCAGAATGACCATGGAAGGTCATTGGCTTTGAACTGTTTCAGGCATAGAGGCAGCAACTAAAGACCACTCAAGAAAGCAGACCTTCAAAAGAGCTTCAGAAAGTGGCCAGAACAACTGCATAAATGTGTGTGAAGCAAAGAGTACTCTGAGGGACATCATTGGAGGTGTCTTTTACTGCAATTTTTTTTTTTAATGTAAACATTCACTGTGTGTTTGACCACATCTCATACCCTTGTAGAGCCAGGCTGATAAGTTTGTTACCTTTTTGTTGCAAAGATGTTCCACTGGTTCTCACACACTACTGCTGAAAGACAGAAGCAGATGCTAATGGATGTGATGTGTAATGATCTATGACCATAAACACAAAGAATACGGACATCACAGTCATCTGTTAAGCACATCCATGAAACTTGCCAGCGCAATAGCATTCGTGACCTTCACATCTTAAGCAAGCACCAGTCCCTTCCCAGTGAGCTGAAAGGGCTCAGCTGGAAGAATAAAAAGTGAGAGTAAACATTTGAACAAGTGTGACATCCCCTTGTACCGGGCACCAGTGATATACATCCAAGGCTTGCCTTTCCCTCCCATTCTGCCTGCAATTAAGGGGAAACTGATTCTCAAAATACAGAGCAGCTGGGCTTCACAGAAGGGAATTGCCACAGTTGGATGCCGGTCTTTAACGATGCACCCCAGCTTGTATATACAGACATCAAGGTCATCCGAAAATATGTGAAAAGTATCACAGCAAGCTTCTGTGGAAAAGCTTTAATAACGATTCCAAGACCAAAGGAAGACCCCCACTTTCTAATCAGATGGAGTCTAAGGACAGCTGAGTATATATGATCCTGTGTTTAAGAGCGGCAGAGGTTCCATTAGGGCAGTATGTAGAGAAGTTAAACAGTAAATCCGGAAAATGTAGTTTATGCTAATTATAGTTACTAAATCAAAAGTTTCACTTGGACACTGTGCATCACCAAAAGGAAATCAGTTCGAAATTCTTAGGCATCCTGCCCTGTTATTATTAATTTTACAGTCCATGCATGGATATTTAGTTAGAGAAGAGAGCTGTAGATATCTTGTACAATCCATCAAAGTAGTAGGAATAAACTGTCACTCCCAACCTGAGCCGTGAACATGTTTATTTATGAGCCACTCTGCTGAAATTGAAAGAAAGAAAAGCAAGACAGCGACGCAGAAAGAGACAGCTGAAATGTTCTCTGTTAAGTAACAGCTAATGGAAAACACGCAACAAAGAATGCCTGGATGATTTCCAATTTCAAAACAGTGGAGGGTGTTTCCTCAAATAGTTTAAATTTCTTGCGTGACCCACCTTCAAACTCTCAAAATAAAATGTGAGTGTCCCTAGCACCTGGAGAGTTATGTTTGAAAGGTGGATGAAATTTTTTCTTTTTTCTTGCAGTATTTAGATTTCATTAAGAAAGACTAAAAGCGAATAGTGTATTAACAATTCTTTTCTCTTTGCGGTGCTGAGGACTAAACCCAGGGCCTTGTGTATAAGGATGAGAACGCTCCACAGAGCTGCATCCTCAGCCCCGACTGAAAATAGATTAACTGATCTGTTAATTGATCATTTCTGTGGACTAGCACTGCATATGCATATGTACGTTTCTAGTTAGGCATATTTTTCTCATTTTTTTCTTTTATAAATTACTTTGATAGAACTGCATGAAGCCAATGTCTTCACTTTGTTTTACTTCTCTTTCTGTCCTAATTTCCTGGAAGAACGGCTAATGTTTACTAGGGACACAATAAATACTCCTTCAAAAATGAATGAATGGAAGGAAAAGAAATGATGCAAATAATGCATAAAAATCTCCCACTAAATCCCACTTAATGTAATTATAATTATAAATAAATGTACATATATTATGCAAAATTAAAATTTGCCCAAAAATGCACTTATTGCAAGCACCTGAGAGAAAGTTTTGCAAAACACATAGTGAAGAAACACAGAGACAAAAAATGTCAAATGGTGACTTGTGTGCTTTGTGAAAATGGAAAATGACACAAACTTTCCAGACCTGGGTCAAAGGAATACAGCACTTTTGAAAACTATAATATGAAACATATAAGCCATGAGATGTTACTTGAAAGGTTTTTTAAATAGGAAAAATAATTTAGTAGTTGTATCTTTATCCAAAGGTTTAAAAAGCAAAGTACTGGAAGATAACACTTAAAGAAACAAAGAATCAAGAAGCAATGGGGAAGAAATGATACCATGATTCATAATCCAATACCTAGGTAAAGGATGAAAACTAAAATCTAATAAAAAATAACAAATCTGGAAAATATTTTCAGAGGAAAACTATTTGACAAAAATAATTACAGTACACTAACAATCAGAAAGTACAATGACAATCTTGAGAAAATATTCTATTTGTGATGGAAATAATTTGAAATTTTCAGGGAAAAGTTCTTTAATTCTTATTTGTTTCAAACAAATATTTATTTGATTGTCTTTACAGATTGAAAATCTGGGAGTGAATTTTTTTTGTATTTTTAGGGAATGGTCTATAGGTTATTCAAGGGCTCACTACTAGATCAGACTTGTACTGATCTGCCTGTTTACAGCCTCCCAAGAGCTGGGATTACAGGTGGGAACCACCACACCTAGTCTCAATGGGAATAAATTAATAACCAATACATGTGAAACAGAAAAGTCATCGAATCAACTCTACATCTGAGGTAACCAGGTCCTTAAGAATTATCTAGTCAGTAGTTCCACTTCATCAAGTAAAAAATGTTTATTGCACTGAAACACGTCTCAGAGAAGAAAAGAATTCTAAAGTTTCCCACAAAAGTTTATAATGATAAATTACCAAACCTGAGGATTCAGAGGAAAAAAACAAGGTTCTTTGGACTTTTAAATCTATATATCTATCTATATCTATAGATAGATAGATAGATAGATAGACAGACAGACATATAGATAGATATAATTTTCTGTCTGGAACACTCTTCTTTAAGCTGTTGAGTCCTCCTCACTCAGGTGTCAACTCAAATGGCAAATCCTAGACATGTGGTGCTCCTTCTCTGACACAAGCAAGTAGACCCCTTTCCGGACCTGTGTTCCTCTCTCCCAATGTGGGAAGTCAAGCACCCCAGAAGGCTGGACTCCCGGACCCTGACACAAGGGTGAGACTTTCTATCAGCTTTGTCAGCTCCATGCCAGCTCTCCTTTGTGATGCCCCCTGGAAGGAGTTAGCTGAGGTGAGGATAACTCAAATGACCTCATCCCAATGAGGATGATGCTCTGCAAGAAGAGGCGTGAATCAGCGCTCATGACTGTCACCATTAGGTCCAACAGTCCATGTGAATCCGCTCCGTGGCCTACATCCAGCAGGTGCAAGAAGACTGATCATTCCCGTCTACCAGTAGAAGAAAAGACACATCATGGCCTGGGATGCAGGAAGGAACCTCAGAAAATCACAGGCCCTAAAACTAGGAGAAGAAAAATTTGCCTGGCTTGATCCTGGAAAGAAAATGTGTTACATTTAGTAACACAGTCTTGTTTCCTTTCCATCCTCCATTTTTGCTTTGTTTTTTTTGTTGTTGTTGTTCTTGTTTTTGTTTTTGTTTTGAGAGAGTGGAGCTTTACTCCCTTTTCCCCCTCTTTTCTCTTTTTTTCCCCTTCAGCTTTATTCTCTCCTCCTACATTTCATGCATTTCCTATATTTTGTTCTCTGTCTCTTTCTTTTCTTTGTTTTTTGTTCTCTCCTGTTACTCTTCACTAACACTAATAATCTCCTCTTACTCCTCATTAGGAACACTATCTCACTTTTCACTCCTCCTTCTCATACCCCACTGATTAATTTCACAAATTCTGATTATTTTAATTTTCTAATTTGCCACCATCTCTACTTTTGCTAATATGAATCTCTGGAAAGCTTATGATTTTATGCTGCTGCTGTTGATCACTGTGCTATGGTTAGCGGAGGCAGACTGGTCCTATTTAGTAGATATTTACTATAGGTCAATGATAGCTCTATATTTCTTTAGTTCCAGGACTCATATCATAACTATAGTTCTCTTTTTTATGCTTAAGAGTGGTACACTGTTGATACTTAAAGTGTTTTAATCCTCAGTATTTGTTGCTATGATTTATGATGACTTACTACTATTGCAACAATGACATAGGAATTGCCATTAGTTGGTGTTTTCTGAGAATGCCAATATCTGGATTGCTTTGTGGACATTAATACTACTATGGCACATCCTGGAGAACTGGCTGGGGGGCAAAATATGCAGGAACCTCCCATCCCAAGTAAACAGCTACTTGGGCCCTGAACGGAGAGGAGGGCAGTAGCCACCCCTGCCCAGGGAACACCAATGAAAGGCAGTGATTATGTACGAGTTCTTCATACTTCAAACAGCTTTCACTACAAGCAGTCTATAGGCTTTACCTCCACACACAAATAAAATAAAATACAAAAATAGAAATATGAGAAGGCAAGCCAACAGAAGCTGTCCCAAAACTCTCAAGTTCCTCAAAGCTGATCCATCAGGAATTGAAAATAAGGAAAGCAAAAGCCAAACCTTGAATTATTCAAAACTGCAGGGATGATAGCATCATACACCACTAAGGCACTTGGCACATTCACAGAAGTTATAAGTATTGGACCAAATAAATAAAACTATCAACAACTGTACACCAGACACTAACAAAAGCCTGGAAGAGGAGAAGAATAAAAGAGGCTGAATATGAATATCAGCCATAGAAAATGAATTACTAGCCATGAAAAGGCTCCAAATACAAATTCAGAAGATTAAAAGTATAAGCCAAAGAAGTGATCAGTGTGAGGGCGGACTGTCACAACTGGAAAACAGGGCTCTTGTTGAAAGATTAGTGAGCAATGCCCTAAAAACAAGAGAATGGAGGCAAAGGATCAAGAGCTCCCAGAAAACAAAAAGAAGATTAAGTTACTACTAACTGGAATTAGTGAAGAAAAACAAAAGATAGCACAAATGGCATAAACATGCTTACTGAGCAGTAATAGAAAATTTTCCAAACACGGAAAATACGTTTAATATAGATATGCATGAGGCAGGTAAAACCATGAAAATATTCCATCAGGAACGAACCACCACATGACTAATCATAGTCAAAATTTCAGAAGTCCAAGACAAGAACATAATGTTTATTTTTATTTATTGTTTTTATTTTATTTCATTTTATGTATTTATTTATGTGTTTATGTATATATTTATTTTTTGTAGTACCAGGGATTGAACTCAGGACCCTGCAGTTGTCAGGCAAGTGCTTATTCTACTGAGCTGTCTCCCCAGCCCTATGCATTTATTTGGTACAGATTCTCACTGTGCAGCTCAGACTCATAGTGATTCTCCTGTCTCAGTCTCCCAAACCTTAGATTACAGGCATGTGCCACCATTCCTGGTTTCAAGAACAGAATCTTAAATGCCAGAAGATGAAAATAATAGATTTAACCTTTATTAAAAGGTTAAGACTTTAGACTTGCAGAAGACTTCTCAACACAAAACTTAGGAGTCAGGAAAGGTTGGAATAAAGCGTTTAAAGCCTTAAAAGAAAGCAATTTCAAGCCAAAAATGACACAAACTACAAAAAAGTTTCAAAATTGATGAAATAAGATGTACTCATGATAAAGAGCAGCTAGATAAATTCATGACCACAAAATTAGCACTCCAAAAAATTCTAAAGAATATCTTATAAAGACTCAAGGAAGCTAATAACCATGAAATATCTAATAGGCAAACACAATAGGTAGGTTAAACAGTTATGTGAAAGGGCAAGATATAGAATGAACAACAGGAATAATTCAATACCTCTTGGCACTAACTCCATTTGAGTGTTTTCAATTACTCATTTAATGCCATTCTCTGACAAAACTAAACAAAAAAAGGGGGATATAAATGAACAACCATTTTTTATCTCTATATTCAAAATAGTTAGGATGGATATACAGCTGCATTCTCTTAATTCAATGAATAGAGAGACTTGTTCTGATAGTGTTTGTGGACAGAATATCATGTGTGCATCATGTACAATAAATAACCACTAAGACAGCAATATGCAATGTATTAATTATTGAAACTGTGCTAGTTATTGGTTTTGAAACTGTCTCATTGCCTTTGTTTCTCAATAAAATTATTTAAAAGAAATAAAATAACAAATGATAGATATACTACAGTGTAAAAAATTGCTCACTCAATTTGTTAGAATGGATCTAGGAAAAGCATGTAACAGTGTGGTATACATGCAAGAAAAAATTTAACCCTAGAAAGAACCAGCAGACCAAAACTCAAAAAGTATAAACAAAGTTCTGTGCTATTGGAATCCCTCTCCAAGGCAGATGTAGCTTCTTACCGTCAAACAAAGTGTGCCTCAAGTCAAAATGAAGGAAAAGAAGCAAAGCATATTGGTCACTGCATATTGGTTCTGGGAACAATCCCACAAGAAGTGATAATTATTAATATATCTTCACTGAACTATGGCATAGTCAACTCTATAAGGTAAGTAGTACTGGATCAAAAAGAGGAGTAAAACATAACCATAATTATAACGGATGAAGTCAACATCCCACTATTACAAATAGAAAAACTAGACCAAAAATTAATAAAGAGGGTTTGAAGAGATAGTTCAGTAGAATAAGCACTTCCCTGGCAAGCGCAAGGGCCTGAGTTCAATCCCCGGTCCTCCCCCCTCCAAAAAAAAAAAACTTAATAAATAAATTTCAAAGTTCAGTGCAACCTTGGAGCTGATCGACTTAATAAATATTTGCTGACTATTCCATCCAAAGTCACAGAACGTACATTATTCTCAGCACAAAGAACTTTCTCCAAAAGAAGACTATATATATATATATATATATATATATATATATCTCCAATAAAGCAAGTTTAAGCAAATATTAAAAATTGCAATCATGGGGCTGGCGAGATGGCTCAGTGGTCTAAAGCACCTACTTGGAACAAGCTTGGCGA